>CAUYQV010152698.1:0-31473 GCA_963574575.1 Galagoides demidoff
TTTAATTTGAAAAAAAAAAAAAAAAAGCCCGGGGTTGGGGGGTTTCTTTTGTGTTGTTTTTGTTTGGTTGGTTGTTTTTTTTTTTTTTTGACAGTCGCATTATGTGGCCTTCGGTAGAGTTCTGTGGCATCACAGCTCATAGCAACCTCAAACTCTTGGACTTAAGCAGTTCTCTTGCCTCAGCCTCCTAAGTAGCTGGGACTACAGGCATCCACCGTAACTCCCAGCTATTTTTTTGTTGTTGTTGTTGCTGTTGTCATTGTCTAGCAGACCCAGGCCGGATTCGAACCTGCCAGCCCAGGTGTATGTGGCCATTGCTACGGGCCCCATGCCCATTTTCTGTATTTTTAATTTAATGAGATTTTATGGTAGTCTTTATGTTAAGAGATTTGGTTGCTATACTTTCTTTGAGTAAACAACTTGATAATTATCCTGATGTAGGTGAATATCATTCTTTTTTGATTATTGAATAATTTTATATTACTGAATGTTACTAAAATATGCTGAAAAGTCTTTGCTTTAACGAAATTTCAGATATTTGTGAGCAAGTCAATACTTTTTGAAGCATTCTGGATTTTTCAGTAGTTATCTCAGAAATAACCATTTGCAATTCCTTTAAAATTAGGCCTTTATTCTATATTGTTAGTGGTTGCTGCTCCAAGTCTGGAAGTTTTTAGAATTAATTTTAGAGTAACTTCATAATGTATTATAAAGAGGACTTTTTTTTTTTCAGTCCTCAGAACAGATACATTCAGCAAGTATATGAATGCAATGCTATTGCTTTATAAGGTTATGGGTATCTTGTAGCATATTCACACACAGAAGAAAATGATATATGACAGTAACTTTATAGGCCAGACTGGTGGCTCTCGCCTGTCATCCTCTGGGAGGTTGAGGCAGGAGGATGGCTTGAACCCAGGAGTTTAAGGTTGCTGTGAGCCAGGCTGATGCCATGGCACTCTAGCTGGGGCAACACAGTGACACTCTGTGTCAAATAATAAGTAAAACCTAAAAAAAAGAAAGAAGCTTTATAGCTAAACCAAAAAACTGAGGAGTTATGTATTCATGTTTGAATATATGACAGGCCAAATTGTGATTCCTGTGCATATATATTTAGTTTTTCTTGCTGTAATATTAAAGGATAAGTATAGATGTTAACCCTACTGTTAATGATATCAGAAATATTTAAAATTATATATTTAATGTTTTTCTCCCTACTCCTCCAATTTGAATCTAGGATCTGAGGTACCTGTGAGAAATCAAACAAAAACCATGGAAAGCCAAATGACAATACTGCTTTTAGATTGGATAAATGTCTTAAAATTGTCACAAATAGGCTCGGGGCCTGTGGCTCAACTGGCTAAGGCACCAGCCACATACACCCAAGGTGGCAGGTTCGAATCCAGCCCGGGCCTGCCAAACAACAATGACGGCTGCAACCAAAAAATAGCCAGGCGTTGTGGTGGGCGCCTGTGGTCCCAGCTACTTGGGAGGCTGAGGCAAGAGACTCACTTAAGCCCAGGAGTTGGAGGTTGCTGTGAGCTGTGATGCCATGGCACTCTACCCAACGGGACAGCTTGAGTCTCAAAAAAAAAAAAAAAAATGTCACAAATAGTGTACTGTTTTGAAGGTGCTAAGAAACTTTGATGATGTTTGCATGGTGATTGATAATCTTTATTATGAATGTTAGCTTAAAGATCACTGCCTAAATTAAACTAAAGAAAAAATGTTATAATTTAAAAATCATTTGAAAAATGTTCTTGTTAACATTCCCATAGTTAGATATAGAAATAATTTAATCTTTTCCTCTTAGGAAAACCAGTGGCTGTTACAAGTAACAGAGGCACAGGAAGGGCACCTTTGCGTCCTGGCGCTAACCCCCAGCTGGAGTGGCAGTACTATCAGAACAAAATCCTGAAAGGCAGAGCAGGTACACATGAGCTCCCTTTGAAATCTTAGTGCTCCTGTGGACAACCTCTGGATCTTGCTGTTGATATTGATGTCATTGAAATGAAAACAAAGTTGTAATAATTAGCTTTTTTTAAATTTAAGGGTTTTAAGGATACCTGTGACATCTTAAAACAAAATCTGAGTATAATACAAATGACTTGTTTATAGTTACTCTTTGTTGAATTGGATGATATTTTCCTGGAACAAAAGTGAAGAATGTTTTTAAAAGATGTGATTAATTTGCTTTGTATAAAATTAGATTGTGGATGAAAACCCTGGACATCATTTTGTAGAAGCCTCTGCCTAACTTGAGAGTTATTTACTAGTGATTTTCTCACTGTGTCACAACAAGGACACTAAAGGTCGTATTGCTTAAGATTTGTATGAGGAAGTAGAATAAGAAACAACTTAAATTTATTGGAATAAGACTGTAATGACATAAATGTATTTATGATCTATGTACGAAAGGCTTAATTAAAAAAAAAAAAAGACTAAATATTAGTAGTCATTCCCCGTATCTTTTTTTGAACCTATTTTATATGAGAAACATGTTTTTTCCCCTCTCTTGGCTTTTACATTTTGGATATTAATAAACAAAAATCATAAGTTATAGTAATCATACTGAGTAAATTTGCCAATAAATGTTTGCTTAGATATTGTTTGATACAGACCAGTTTCCTCATGGATGTCTTGCAAAGCCAAAAAAATTTTTTAATTAGTCTTTCAGAAAAGTATTAATCAGAAACTGATCAGAAGTTAGATATACAGTGAAATGGAAGACATATGGTTTGGTTTTATCCCAACCTTGGGCATATTTTTAAAACAGCCCGAATGAAGTTAAGGCAAAAACAAATCCAGTGGACATCTCTGAGGACCATTTTTTGTGATTATAGTCTTTTTATTGGTTTTAATTATCTGTTTACGTAGTATAAGGATGAAAGAAAATAATTGTAGGTACATATTTATGCTTTGCATGTATATATATTTTCCAAAAGGTTTTTTTTTTTGGTCTTAAATCTTTTCAGAGACTTGAGATTCTAGAATTTTTGTGTGTCATGAGCAGATCTTGGGGCAGCGATTATTGAACTGGTTGAGAGTTAGTTGTATTGTGGTATGGGCAGTTTCTCTAGTGTTTGGTAGTTTGGTTTTTGTGGTAGGTTGGTTTTTACTTTTGTTTTTCTACATGATACTGAAATGATGAAATCTTTAGTTTGAAAACAAGTAAGTAGCTTAAGGAAGTACACCTATTGGGCACTAGTAAATACTGAGTGAATGTTGAAAGAAGAAAAATACCATGTGTACAGATGCAGTAGCATCTTTTCATTACTCAGTGCTCAGGGTTTCTGGTGGGTGGAGTCTCGTGTGTGTTTACACATTTCCTGATAACAGCAGAATTTTGACCTTAGCGAGCATGTGTTCTTAGGAGCAGCAGAGATCTAGTCCTCTTTTTTCTTTCAAAGCTTTCATCACAATCTGACCATAAATGGTTTATTAACAGAATACTGTCACTATTTACTTGTCTTCATCGATTTAGCCACCAGACTTTTATAAAATTTTAGTGAGCTTTTATAATTCACTTCCCCTTCATATCTAAATTTGGGTAGTAAAAAAGAAGGTAAATTTTAGGAGAAATAGCTGAATTTTATTTTCTATTAAAAACAGTCAAGAAATAGATTTTCTTTCACTAGAAGAGGTGACTATCATACTTTGTATTTTATACTCTTGCTTTAACTTGATGTCACTCACTTTTATGTCCTAAGCCTTTTGACCTATTAGGAGCTTGCCGGAATCTTTGTTGGATTTTACTATAAATTGAATAACTTGTCTTTTATTATGAAGTTTGATTACAGCTAAGCTTATGCTTAGAACTTATGCCTTTTTTCCTCTTCCCTTGTTATTCCCTGATCTTTCTTTCTCTGGATCATTATTAGATATGGCACCAAAAATAACAGTATTGAGGATCAGTGTAGGAATTAGAATCTTGGCTTTTGTCCGCTATCCTTTAAATAAAATTAGTTCTAGTTTTTTGGCTTATAAATCTGGTGAAATATTAGGACAAATAGCATCTTTAATCCTTTTTAAAACTTTAATTTCTTAGTCATCATATTAAAAACTCTTTAATTAGACTAGAGTAACCAGTGGATCTCATTCATCCGTGACTTCCTTTGGAAGAGGCTTCCTGAGCAGTACTCAGTAGTGACATTTCTCATTGATGATCTTATTATTTGGAACCATTTATGCTCCAAATTTCATGGTTGCAGCCTTTTACAAACCCTTCCTGGATTCCCAGGATGCAGATGTTTTCTCTACCTTCAACAACTTCAGTTTTCATTCTAAAAAACAACAGTTTTTAAAATCGTATTAGTCATAGATTTATTCTCAGCGATTTCTTTTTCACAGACTTGGGTCCTGGCCTCTGATTTCTCCAACCGTTCCTCCACATTCTCCATGTGCCCGTCTAGTTTGTCAAGTTTTGATGAGCAGTTCTCTACTTTGCCCTCCAGTGAGGACAGTGTGTCCCTGCATTTCCCTGAATCTCACATGAAGCAACTCACTCCGCTCGTGGAGGGACCCACGCACTCTGCTGCACTGTGGAACAGGTCAGCCAGCCCAGTGAAGAGGAACATGATGGTGCTACCTCTCAGGCCAGGGCGTTGGGGGCGCATGGACCAAAGAGACTGTTCTTACCTCAAGCATAAATTTTCTGTGATTTCCAAGACAAGCATCTTAGGTTAACTAGCCCTTCAGATATCAAAGTCACATAACTCTCCAACTTTTAAGGTATAACGCATGGTTATACCTTTAAAAGGCAGCTGGATGTGGCAGTTCAAGCTTCAACACTCCTTTTTGGGGGTCTAGTAGCACCCTCTGTTGAACTGTGATACTAACAGTTCTAAAATTCTTGCAGATTTTCAGCTTAGATTTAATGAAATATTAAATCAGCCTGTTAAGACCCTTCAGAAACAAAGGGTAATGTGTTCTGCATCCTGTCTTTAATTTGTAATAGTGTAGCATGTATGTTATTCACATTATGTCAAACCATAGCTCACATTACATACTCTGCTGGGTTTATTTTTTTGTTTGTTTGTTTTTTAATGCAAGTAGGATTTGACCCCATGGGATACCAATCCTCAGGGTTTGTGATTTGCATTTATGTAGTGCGTGTATGGGTGCTGAAATCCAAAAATGTTTGTATGGGTTGCATAGAGTTAGGTCAAAGATGTTGTTTACTGGTCAAACCAGGGAGCATTGGTTTCTTCCACAAAACCAGATACTTCGTCATGTTTCTCTGGTAGTGCATTAACTTGGCTGACTTTTTGTGGAATGTTAATTATAGGAGAAATGCTTAGGTTGTTAGGTATGTATTGTTACAGTTTACTGAAAATTGGTTTGTATAGAATTAGTTGTAATGGTGCATTTTGGTCTTGTTTTACTCAGTATATTTTTGTTTATAATAGTAGTGATATGACTGATAAGTTTTTAGAATGCGTTATTTTTTTTTAATAACATTCTCATCTTGGAACCTAATAGTATTATCCAAAGATACCTATGACTGAAGTTGTGTTTTACTCTATTTCTCAATTACTAGTGAAGCTAAAGGTGGTAAAGGAAATAAAGTGGCATGCAGGCCAGTAGGCTCTCTAGATTGTGTGCTTTTGTATTCTTGTATGCTACATATTGAGAGATATTGATGAACTATACTATTTAGGCTAGAGATGTATTCTGTAAAGCAAATGATAATTCTGATCATACCTTAGTGTTTTTAATTAAGCACACTTTGTTAAGCCACTAGTAGAATTATCTGAAAGTGGGGGTAATGTTTGGAAACTTTTTTACCTGATGTGTATTTAAAAGCAAAACTTGAATTTAGGATAAAACTTCCTTATGGTATGTGACCTAAATTATTGTTTGATCAGATGGCTGGTAGGAATTTGATGTTTGTTGAATGTGTTAATTAGCTTTAATTTCTAGTTCTTTTAGGAAATAGCAAAGTACGTTTACAAAAATTTATTAACTATTTTCTATTACAGAAAGCTTTACAATCATTGTAAGGCTATATGAGGGGCTTCATCTCCCTGATCACTCCCCATCCTTGTCCACTTTAAAGGACTGTGTATTAGAGGATATTTTATATTTATCTTTTGGTGTATTTTTTAAAAAAAATCTCCATTTAAAGATAGGGTATTTTGAATTTATAAGTTTTTATTTGCTGATGAATAATGTAATAGCAGCAACTGTTCTAGAATTACAGAGTTTTCTTTTATTAGATACAGAGATAATATCAATAGCTATATTTGAAATTTACTAAATATTTGCATATGAAAGGAATGGAAAACAAATTTCTGGAATAAAAGTTAAAATCAACTTATAATGTACAATCATTAAATTTTATTATTTTTAAAGCAGATATACCAGATTCATCTATGTGGGAGAATCAAGATTCTGCACATATAAATGGAATTGATTCTGTTTTATCAAAGGCTGAAATTGCATCTTGTAGTTATGAAGCCAGGTATGTGGACATTAAGAGTATTATAATTCTTAGTGAATAATTTGGTTAATCATTTTTATGTAATATTTTGATGTAGATTCAGATATGCCAGTTAGTCCAGCAAATCCTAAGTAACTTTTAATAAATAATTTAATAGTTTCATGATGAGAATTTATAGTAGAGACTTACAGTAGAAACCAAAAGAAACTGGGCATTATTTTTATTGCCTTTTGAAGCACCAAATCAAAAGGATTAGATTTTTTTGAATGAGAGAAGACTTTAATATTTGTCTGATCTATTTTTTTTTTGAGACAGGGTCTTGCTTTGTTGTCCAGACATAAGTGCAGTGGCCTGATCATAGCTAACTACAACCTCAAACTCCTGGGCTCAAGCAATCCTCCAATCTCAGCATCCCAAGTAGGTGGGACTACAGGCACGTGCCACCATGCCCAGCTAATTTTTCTAACTTTTTGTAGAGACTGAGTCTCACTGTGTTGCTCAGGCTGGTCTTAAACTTCTGACCTCAAGTGATCCTTCCACCGCAGCTTCCCAAAGGGCTAGGATTATGAGCCCCCAAGCCAGCCAAGAGGGAGTTATAATTAAGTTTGTTTTCTTCCTGGTAACCAAATACAAACATTGTCATCTTTATAATACAGCAAGCACTTACATGTTTTTGACAAGTGTGAAAGTATTCGATGATTATAAGAAGAAACAAAAGTCTTAAATCAGTTACTTTTTTTTGAGACAGGAGCTCAAGCTATCCCCCTGGGTAGAGTGCTGTGACATCACAGCTCATAGCAACCTCCAACTCCTGGGCTCAAGCAAGTCTCCTACCTCAGCCTCTCGAGTAGCTGGGACCACAGGTGCCCACCACAACGCCCGGCTATTTTTTGGTTGCAGCCATTATTGTTGTTTGGCGGGCCTGGGCTGGATTCGAACCTGCCACCTTAGGTGTATTTGGCTGGCGCCTTAGCCACTTGAGCCACAGATGCTGAGCCCTACATTTTTTAATCTCAATTCAAAATTGGGGTTATTCAAGCAAATCCAGTATGAGCAAAAAAATTTGAGCTCTGTATCATGTAGCTAGAATAGTTTGTTTAAAATTTTGCTAATTATTTTATTAAAGGGATATTTAAGTAAAAAAGAACTATCCAGACGTGCATGATTAGAAAATATTTTAAATCGCTTTCCTTTTATGATATGTCAAAATTTATTCGTAGGCTAACTTTGCCTTTCACGTTAACAGTTAGGTTTTAATCTTTTTTATTGTCAGTTGATAATGTGGCCAAGGAATTGAAACTTTAATAAATTATAATTAAGTCAAATACAAATAAATGCATTTGAATTTTTATGCTGCTGTTTATTACCATAGGCACTTTAGAGCTGAGTGTATGTTGTGCTCGGGGTAGTCTCTTTGTCCCCACTGTTACAGTGATGACTTGGGCTTCTGGTGCTATATAGCATATTCAGTGTCTGGCGTGTGTGATGAAGCCCAGAAATACTCTGTCAGTCCTTGAGTCTTTCATCTAGTTGGTGAAATGAGAGCTCTGTCCTTGCCCTGCTGCCTCTGCAGGGTCTTCCCAAGATAAATACAGACAAGGAATACTAAGGCTTCCTTGGGAATAAAAGTACCACCAGCCTCTGATAGCTTTGGACACCAGGAGCCACAGTTGTGTCTGGGTACTAGGCTTCTATTGGTGTTTGGATGATAACTGTCAGGCTTAATGCCTTACAGAATAATTGGGGAAGCAGTACATGAGAGCCAAATACTACATAGCAAGCTGTATAAATGCCACTTAAATGGCAAATGTTTAAGAAATTGCATAAAGTGATGGTAATGAATCTGAGTGTAAGTTAGGGGGAAGATCCCATGGCTATGGGTTTTTGCCATTTCGTTGAAATTTTCCATTTTCCATTTCATTTCTGTTCCTACTGAAAGTATTTAGAAAACAGTTTCTGGATACTTGTTTTTGTGGCTATTCAACAGGTATATTTTCCTTAGGTGAGAACATTTTCTAAACAGTTGTAATTAATAATGTATCAGAGAAATGTTTCCGAAGTTAGAGTGGGGATGGTCATTATAGTTTTATGCATTGGTGAGTTTTCAATAGACATGACCTAATAATGGGGCCAATAATGGATGAAATGTGAATATGAGATGGTAGAAATCGTACTAGCAGAATGTATATATGTAACAGTACGCATTGCTATTGACATCTCATACTGTAAAGAACAAGCTTTCTAAATAAGTAAAATAGTAGATATGTGGATTAACAGGTAATGATACACAAATACGCTAGAATCATTGATTTTTGAGATCAAATGATTTTTAAATCTCTATTTTCCATGGTTTTGTAAGGACCCATGATTCTTCTTACTCACCAGTGATATTGATGTCTTCTGGTATGTTGAATGAACAGTGATAGTAGTTTCATAGTAATTTTTTTATATTGTCTAATCCAACACCAAATATAATTGAGCAAAGAATATTGAACATAAAGGGTATAGTCTTTGTGCTTTAAATCAGGGAATGAGCTATTTTTGTAGCATATACTTGTGAACCTTTGGCAACTTTATAGAGTTTTTTGTAATTGTCTTTACTCATTTATTTTCTATAAAACAAATCTAAGTTCTGAACCATCAATTCAAGGTATTTTGCTTCACTTAGTTACATGAAGCCTCTTAGGTTTTCCTTTTTCATTTCTAACTTTTTTTTTTTGTCTTTTTGAGACAGATATTCACTATGTCCCCCTCGGTAGAGTGCCATGGTGTCACAGCTCACAGCAATCTCTCAAACTCTTGGGCTTAAGCAATTCTCTTGCCTCAGCCTCCCAAGTAGCTGGGACTACAGGCGCCTGCCACAACTCCTGGCTATTTTGTTCTTGTTGCAGTTGTCATTGTTTAGCAGGCCCGGGCCAGGTTTGTACCCACCTGCCTCAGTGTATGTGGCTGGCGCCCTAACCAGTGAGCTATGGGTGCCGAGTCTATTTCTACCTTCTTTATTGTATGTAGTGGTTCTTAAAGGTTTGTCTCTGGGAAATGTGCATAAGTAGTGTACTATACTTTTCAAAGTAATGTGGCTCTGAAAATTTTAGTGTAAGTGAAAATTTTGAAAATGAAATTATTTTCAAACATAAGAGTATTGTATTCATAGGAATTATATAACACAGTACTTTAAAAAGGAATAATTTACCTCTAATAAGTTTAGTTTTTACATGCTGAACCTATGTATCTGGCATTATTATTACCTGAAGTTTTATCCTTTTCAATATTAGACTTTTTTCCTGCTTTATTTTTGATAACTTTTCTCAACTATGTATGTTTCTATCTATATGTCTGAAGTATTTTATATAGATAAATCTGCACACACATACACTTCTGGGTCAGTAAACAAGGCCTGTTGACTGTAAGTTATCCTTTGCTAGGTGAGTGCAAGATCATCCTGTGAATATCATGAGGTCTGTTTTATTTACTATCTTATATCTAGCACCTCACAAAGTGCCTAAGACATAGAATTGTTTACCATTCTGTTTGTCAGTCATCAATTCCTTTGCTATCATTTCTCCTTCTTATTAAATTTTCTCATCTACTAGGGACTTAGCAGTGAGACAATTATTACTATTTCTGTATACATTAAAAAATGCATGTGATTTTTGCATTTACCTCTGAGTAACTTGGAGGACTCTTCTTTCTTGACTCTCAGGGGTGTTCTGAATGCTGGGTAGGTGCCAGAGGCCTCTGAGTGATTCAAAGTATTTGTATGCATGTTTCTTAAAACAGGGCACACCTTCATACTATGTAAGTAGTTAGTAAATAATTTATAGAATAACCATTATATTATATAATAATGTGTAATTTGGTGAAACACTGGTTTATTATTTTGGTTGTGTTTTACTGTAATCTTTACAAAGTGATAAAATGGAATTTTACTAATTATGTATAATTCCATATTTATAGTTTTGTGCTGCATGCTCCAAATATCAAAGGTAATGTGGGGCATTGAGACACACAGTAGATTACTTAAAATTTACCATTTTCAATTAGGTCCCTCAAAGTTCTGGAACCCTGGCTCCTGCCCAGAGTGATGTTCTTCCATATACAGTGCTGTTGGCATCTCAGCCACTGTGGAGCCACCTCAGGAGCATGGAATTGGTCAATTGGGAATTGGGTGGAAATAGGATGAGTACATTTTGTCTGTTTGTCACATAGCACTGTTTTGTGTAGTTCTTTTGTTTATATTCTTTGTCTTTGGGGGATGAACCCTGGCCAAATGGTACCATCCATTAGGGGAAATCTCTTTTGACAGCACATTTCCTGCTCTGTGGTGGATGTAGTATCACCAGCATATGACATGCTGGCATCTCTGCAAAGGGGCCAGAGGTCTGAGTCTTAGGAGAAAGCTTCAGATACAGATAAGAGCCAAACCCGGTCTTTTAATAACATAGTTGACACATCTACACTTTTCATTTACACTAATCAAACAACTGTGTGATTTTCCTTTGTGGGTAAAACAAACCTGTGGTGCCTGTCTTTAGCTCCTAATGAGAATGGAGTTAAATGAAAATTTTATTTTGGCATGGGGAAATGTCAACATACTTGATTTTGAGTTTAAAACTTCTGGTATAACCTCCATTATGTTTTGTTCTCTCTGCAGACAAGTTGGCATTAAGAATGGAATGTTTTTTGGGCATGCTAAACAGTTATGTCCCAATCTTCAAGCTGTTCCATATGATTTTCATGCCTATAAGGAAGTCGCACGAACGATGTACGAAACATTAGCAAGGTACAGTGTGTAATTATAATCATTTTTGTGTCCTGTTTTCTATTTTAAGAGACAGGGTCTCCCTGTAGCCCAGGTTGCTGCACTCTTGGACTCTGCTCTGGGTACCAAGACCCTGGAGCAAACAGGCAGCCTGAAGCTCAGATGTGGAGGATGTGAGGGAGGCACAGAGCCCCAGTAGACTTTTGGGCTAGAGACGGTTTCAGTGGTATGTGTCTATTCTCAGGGCAAAAAACATCTGTTATTCTCCTACCACCCTTTGCAAATCCTGTCTCAGCTTTGTATTCTCCCTGCTTCAGGGCAGCTTTCACTTTGACGCAAGATTATTCATACCAGGTATACCCTCTGTTCTTAAAAATTTCACTCCTTATTTAAGCATAAACAAAATGTACTCATTTCTTAATAGAGATAGTAATTTGATCTGTAACCTATAGTAAGGTATATATAGGTGAGAGATGAGGTCTAGAGTTCCTAGTTTGTATTACCTACTGGATTATTGAAGACCCTTTTTTGATCCAGAGGCTTCTTTTGTTGCCAACCATTTCTGGTCCACTTCTATTTTTGTAGTTTTATAGTCCTTACATTTAATGAGCATTGGAGTCACATAGCAACTCTTGTCTTCCCTTTCCTCTTCTCTACTTAATTAAAACAACTCTTTTATGTGAGTATATCATGTAAAGCAAATGTTTCCACATGTGGGGAGTGTAGGTGGGATTTTCTTAGACAGGCAGTTGGGGGTGATTGGCCACTTGATCCTGTTGCTTCCTAGACCTGCTAAGTGAATGGTATTTAGTTGTGGTATTTTTGTTTTAGGAGAGCAGCAGTTACTTATTTTATTGATATATCTAATTTTTCTGTTCCTTAAAGGAACATGTTTGAACATTTTTTAGATTACATGTTTTGACAGTTCACATGTACCTTATACTGTTCAACTATTCAGAGGTTTACAGAGATATTCTCAGTACGGAAAAAATGGAATGATTATTTGTACTGTATTTTTTGGTAGTTAATATGAAAAAAAAGAGTGGGACTTAACTTTGCAGTTAAAATTTGTATGTTGACTACATGATGGCACTTTGGCCAATTTATTTTAAATGCTAATTTTTTTAGTGTTTTAAACCTTGTGAGGAAATGTTGAAGAAAGATACTGTAAGAAGACTATTTTGCAACATAGTGTCTACCTGATGGTAGCAGAGGCGTGATTCATTGCCTTTGCTTTGTGTTGTTAGCTACACTCATAACATCGAAGCAGTCAGTTGTGATGAAGCCCTGGTAGACATCACCGAGATTCTTGCCGAGACCAGACTTACTCCTGATGAGTTTGCAAGTGCTATTCGTATGGAAATCAAAGACCAGACGAAATGTGCTGCTTCTGTTGGTATTGGTTAGTATTTTGCTTATTTTGTACTCTCAAGAATTGCTTTGGGATCCGGGAATGTCTCTTAATTTTAAGGAATTTCTGTTTTTATTAGCTTACTCTCACTTCTAAAACAGCTTTTAGCATTGTTCACATTTGTGTGATGTAGTAGATAAAAATATCAGAAATGTAAGTAAATAGTTGGTAATATCTTTGCAATAAACAAGTTGGGATAATTTTGATTTCAAAAATGGAGAAAGTTGTATTCAGCATTTGTAAACCGTTCCATCCCCTGGCCTCCAAAGTGAGCAGCAGCTACATTTACAGGGGGTCAGGGTGCGGTATTTAGAGTTAACTGTTAAGTATGAGTCTTGTTACCCGGTTACTATCTGTACTTCAGCTTCCTGGAATGTACAGCATTCCCATCTTTACATTCAGTTTTAGAAGTCACCGCAATTAACCCGTGCTCTCAGTGTCTGTCTGTAAGCCTTATATTTGTTTCCCCAGCTGCTCGCAGTAGTTACACTTCTTTTGATGACTCTGGAACTCTACCTCATACCTAGGCTTGCCTGAGTCACTTCTTCTTTTCTGAACCTACTCAATATCTTCTGCCAAAATACCCCTTTTCTTGCCATCCTCTTAAGTGGATCCAGTTTGTCTCTGCCATACTCTGTATACCACAGGCTTGGAGGTAAAGATAAACTTCTCTTAGCTTGCCATTGGCGCTTCCAACCATTTATTTTTCCATCTTTATTCAAAAACCCTTCTTCTTCTGAACTTCCCTGTCTTTTGTACCCATGGAATTTATAGAGGTGACTCAGTGATGACTTGGAAAGGCTAATATTATTGAGAGAAGAATTTCCGTATTCTGTGTAGATGGGTCATTAACTCCATGCAGGGTCACTGAGGAATTGATGGGATGGTCAGTAGGTAGAAGCAGGAACAGTGGAGAAAAGGCAGGACAGGGCAGAGGAAATGGCTTAGATTGGCCAGTTTGAATAATCTGGCAGGCTTTGGGCTAGATGTGTAGTCTCTGGCTCTGGATGATTTAGTATAGGGAGTGTATTAGCTTAATGTGTGAGAGTTTGGTCAGGAGGTGATCTAAGGGTGTGGGTGGCTTAGACGAGGAGCACTTCCAAGTGAGTGGCCTACTATCTTTAGGAATTAGGTGGCCTTGGGAGGGCCGTCTCCCCTTAGTCAGCAAGATTTTTAAGATGCCAAAATATTGTAAGATATAGAAAATAAAACATGGTTAATACATTCCCAGCATCCCTACAGGTGGACCAGCAGATCTTTTTACTCATTGCTGTAGATTCTTGGCAGTATTTCAGTTAGGACTTACCTTCTGTATTCCAGTGTTAGGCATAGTTTTAGTTTTTTTGTTTGTTTTTATTAGACAGGGTGGCCTTGAAGTTCATGTGCAATTTTATGGCCACCCTGTGTTTATCTTCAAATTTATAAGTGATAATATAAATTTATTTATATGAGTTTATTTACATTACCTACAAACTCTGTGGCCACTCTGTATTTATCTTGTATAATATGAACACATTCATTTAAGTTCAAGCATATAATAAAGCTAAAATCTCATTGGATAGTTCTACTCCACAGTCCCTTTCTCTTCTTCCAAACTCACCACTTTTATAATTTAATGTGACTTTCTGGAACTCTTCCATTGTGAATCTCTATTTTTACCCTAGGAAAGTACATCATTTTATATAAATCTTCCATAGACCCAAGATATTTCCTTGATGTAAGTTTTCCTTCATGTCTGGAGACTTGATTCCTCACAGAGAAGCTCGCTTTGCAGCAAAGCTCCACAGATCCCTGACCTGGGACCATCCCAGGAGTCTTTTCCCCTGTGATGCCCATTTCCATCTGTGTCTTGAAGACTCTCCTACGCACTGTTCCCACTGCACATGTTGTAGTCTGTGGGGTTTGTGTTTTCCCCAGTTCATTGTACTCTTTTGTCCACGTTTCCTACTTTCTGATCGTTGCCTTTATCCTACAGACCTCTGCTCTTAAGATTAGGACTGATTTCTCTATCCCTGCATCTGGTTAGATGTTGAAATGGCACTTGTTTTAGATCAAAGAGAAACCTTTGTCTAGTAAACACGTTCGAATCTGGAACATTTAACAAAATTCCACCAGTTTTACATCTTGTTTGAATTAATCAAAACTGTGTATTACTGGGTGGCGCCTGTGGCTCAAAGGAGTAGGGCGCTAGTCCCATGTGCTGGAGGTTGGCGGGTTCAAACCCAGCCCCGGCCAAAAAACTGCAAAAAAAAAAAAATTGGGCTTGGCACCTGTGGCTCAAGTGGCTAAGGCACCAGCCACATAAACCTAAGGTGGCGGGTTCGAATCCAGCCTGGGCCTGCCAAAACAACGGCTACAACCAAAAAATAGCTGGGTGTTGTGATGGGCACCTCTGGTCCCAGCTATTTGGGAGGCTGAGGCAGGAGACTCACTTGAGCCCAGGAGTTGGAGGTTGCTGTGAGCTGTGATGCCACCAGCACTCTACCCAGGGGGATAGCTGGAGGCTCTGTCTCAAGAAAAAAAAACAAACAAAACTGTATTACTGATTTTCACTGTGTTTAGAAATTTGACAAATAACCTATCTATAGATGTCTTTGTTAGGAAGTTTAAAAACTAATTGTGACTATTTCTTTAATTTGTAATTTTATAGGTTCTAATATTCTCCTGGCTAGAATGGCAACTAGAAAGGCAAAACCAGATGGGCAATACCACTTAAAACCAGAAGAAGTAGATGATTTTATCAGAGGCCAGCTAGTTACTAACCTACCAGGTAAATAGAAATCTTTTTTAAAATTTTCATCTGTACACACTTATAAGTACTTATCATACATAGTTCTATGATACGCTTTCCCAAACATTAATATTGAAAAAATTTTAATATGTCATTGAGTGGCATGAAAAAATTCGGAATTTTACCTTTAATATCCCTTGATTTATTAGGACCTTAATGTTACACTTTAGTTTTACTTTTGATGGGCTTTAAGTATTTCTTAAGTAGCAAGATCATGAATTCTAAGAAATAATTTTAAAGGAACTATGATGAAAGTATTGAGTATTTTGTACTTCAAATAAACATAAGAAGCAGTGTTTTTTAGGCTAAAGTTTTAAGAATCACTTCTATTATGAAATCTTGCCTATGTATCTTTGTTATATGTGTATCTTTGTTAAAACTAGTAATTTTTCAAAGATATTTAGTAATGAATATATGGTACCTATTAACATCTGTGGAACATGCTTTGGGGAAACTTTGCTCGCTTACCAATAACTAGAAGAAATTCAATGATAACTCATTTACTTCCAGCCTCTCTTAATTTGATCTTTTTACTTAAGGAAAGAAAGGATTGATTCCAACAATTATTTCAATATAAAGGACCATTTCTATTCTTTGGATTTTTTTTTTTTAAGTCAGGGTCTTGCTCTGTCACCTAGGCTAGAGTACAGTGGCATCATCATAGCTCACTGCAGTCTGAAACTCCTAAGCTCAAGTGATCCTCCTGCTTCAGCTTCCCCAGTAGTTGGGGCTATAGGTATGCACTACCACACCCAGCTAATTTTTTCTGTTTTTAGTAGAAATAGGATCTAGCTCTTACTCAAGCTGGTCTCAACCAGCTCTTGACCTTACGCATCCCTCCCACCTCAGTATCCTAGAGAATTATAGGCATGGGGTTTTCTGCTGCCTTCAGGGAGATCATTTCTTTGATAAAAGAAATAAGGCTGTATTCTCCCTTATGACCAATTTATTTGCTTGGGAACCTTTATCCCCAGGTTAATATTTCTACTTTCATACAGTATGATAGCCTGGATTTGAGCCTGTACTGTAAAATTCTTGTTCTGTTTCCTACTGAAATAAAGTCTGGCTGAAGCCATAATGAAATTTGATGATCATCGAAATCATAGTGGAATCCCTTACATGAGTAAGGGAATCCCATACATGAGTCTCCTAGTATGTCTGTAAATCACAGTATAGACTTGTTTAAATAATAATCTATTACTTACGTAATTGATTTTGTGAATAAGAGAAATCTTGATATTAGTCACTAATAAACATCACTTTTAAAAATAACTTTAGTTGTACATATTTGAAAAGTTGTTGGTTCATATGTATGTGGAGTTCAAATTGAGAAGTAGATTCTAGAAATAACACTGTAGCATGATTTTGCATTAGAACATGCTTCAATCTTTGAGATGCTGCAGTTAGGTTGAAGGTTTACAAAGGATTATTTTCAGTTGTTTTTTTGCACAAAAAACTAAAATTGTTTTTAATGGTTTATTCTGCCGAATTAAAAAACAATATTCTCTTTCCTAGGAGTTGGACGTTCAATGGAATCTAAATTGACATCTTTGGGAATTAAAACTTGTGGAGACTTACAGTATATGACCATGGCAAAACTCCAAAAAGAATTTGGTCCCAAAACAGGTCAGATGCTTTATAGGTTCTGCCGTGGTTTGGATGATAGACCAGTTCGAACTGAAAAGGAAAGAAAATCTATTTCAGCTGAGATCAACTATGGAATAAGGTTTACCCAGGTACCGATCACTTAACAGATTTTTACCTTATGTTATTCTTACATAGTCCTTATCTCTAAATAAGCCATTTCTTGATGTTTGAAATTAAGTTTTAAAACTGTTGGTACTCTCAGAGCCTGAAGAAGGTCTTTTGAGGCAATACATGGTAAGATACAGCTCCAGATAAGAATGAGGGAACCCAGATCATGAGGAAAGTTAATTAAAAATTTATGCATTGCGCGACAGTTCTTAGAGAACTTGAGATTATAATTATTCTAATTTCCAGTGAAGAAAAAGAAGAATATTTTTAGTGTTTAAATACTTTTTAAGCTACAATTAAAAGTACATTTCAACTAACTTGTGATTAAGCATGCTTCTGGAAGTAGCATGGATTTCCCTTCAGAGTATATATTTGGATGTCTCTAGAATTTATATCAACCAACACTATACCATAAAGATTTGAAATTTGATGAGTTAATTTCCTTTTATGCCTATACTTGGAACTTGCAAGTTCACGTTTCTTTGAGAGTGGAGATGTTGCTCAGGCTGCACAGGAATGTAGAGCACAGCATTGGAGAGCACATTTTATTACTAGGATATAACTTGTTCACAAGAACATAAATACAAAAGAATCTTAACCGGGCAGTGATAGCCCAAAAAAATAGGGGCAAATACCTTTATTTATTTATTTTTAGAGACAGAGTCTTACTCGGTTTTCCTGAGTAGAGTGCTGTGGCATCATAGCTCATCAGCAACCTCAAATTCTTGGGCTCAAGCGATCCTCTTACCTCAGCCTCCCAAGTAGATGGAATTACAGGCACCTGCCACAACGCCCGGATAGTTTTTCTATTTTTAACAGAGACAGGGCTCTCAGTCTTGCTCAGGCTGGTCTCGAACTCCTTAGCTCAGGCGATCCACCTGCCTCAGACTCCCAGAGTGCTAGGATTACAGGTATGAGCTACCATGCCTGGCTGGGAAAATGCCTTTAAAAGTACTAAGTACTTTGACTTCATTTTTACTTTATGCATAGTTCGGGGTATACAGAATGTTTATATTTAATAGTTGCTTAGCAGGATAGAAAATAATAGATAATGTTGACTATCAAGTTAAAATACTTGAGGAAGGAATTTGAGACCAATCTGGGCAACATAGAGATCATATGTCTACCAAAAAAAAAAAAAAAAAAAATGAGCTAGGTGTGGTGTTACATACCTGTGGTCTCAGCTACTCAGGAGATGAAGAAGGCAGGAGGATTACTTGAGCCCAGGAGTTTGCGCCTGCAGTGAACTGTGGTCATGCCATTGCCAGGGTGACAATGCAGGACCTCCATCTCTATTTAAAAAAAAAAAACTAAAAATTATTACATATATAAGAAAATAACAAAGTTTCTCCATGTTTCTTTTCCCATAGCCAAGAGAGGCAGAAGCTTTTCTTCTGAGTCTTTCAGAAGAAATTCAAAGACGACTTGAGGCTGCTGGCATGAAGGGTAAACGTCTGACTCTTAAAATCATGGTGCGAAAGCCAGGGGCCCCTGTAGAAACGGCAAAATTTGGAGGTCATGGAATTTGTGATAACATTACTAGGTAAGCTTATCTTGGAAAGGATATTGGTAATTATATTTCAATGTAGGTTATTATAGTTACTAAAAAATGAAGATAACTAAGGAGTTTGCATAAAGACTGTGGTGTTTGACACCCTGTAGAGTTAGGCCTCAGCCCGAAGCCATCAACTTAGGTTAATGCACTCAGATTCAACTAGCCCCACTGACCTGGAGGCAGCCTTCCCTTGGGGTTCTCAGGCTGTTGTATGTAATGCATGGACAGAAAGAAAGGGCAAGGCTGCAGACGAAGGGGGCTGTTGTGGTTTATGGATTTGTGGACTTGGTGAAATTTTTCTCTTGAAGGAAATTCCAATATGGTACTTTAAAAAATGATTTGAATGAGACTTCTGCTTCATTTAAGTAAGTGGCCAATTTTAGTTTGTGAAAAGAGTAGTTTGAAAACTGGAAAAAGCTTTGAAAATCCCTGGTTTTTTATATGAGGGCTACTTAATATTAATGTAAGAATTGTGACCAATATTTAAATACTTGATTTTGCATATCATTTTATATTACATAGTATGCTGTGCATTAACTTACCTGTCAAACCAAAGTTTTGAGACTGCCAACACTTGAGGCCACATATCAAGAATGATAAAGTATATTTTAACTGAAGGTTGCTCATGCCAACCATAGACAAGTACATCTGTATATACAGTGATAATTACTAAAGTCATGAGATGACTTCACTAAAAACACACAAACTCCCAAGTTTATTGTAGCACATTTGTTCACATTGAAAATAGGGATTATAAATTAGACATTAATACAACATAATTTATGAAATAAATTTTATTCAGTTGGTCATCTTGAACTATTACATATTTACCTACTTTAAGTGTTATATACATTTTAAATGGTAGTTAATACAGTAACTAATGGTAGTTATTACATTTCTGTAATAATCTGGTTATTAGGTCCTTATTCAGAAATATAATTAGCTTTTTAAATATAGTTTCCATGGGAAAATCAGATCCAATTTATAATACCATGGCAGGGAATTTAATTTGTTCTTTTAAGGTCTAGAACTTTATTTGTTCAAGAGACATGGAAAAGATCAGCCATAAAAATAAAATAAATTTCCACTAGAAAGAGAACTAGCAGTAATCTATTATTGAGTTAGTTATTCTGTTTGCAGCAGGACCCCTGCTTATGCCAGAGAAGCCCAAAGGCTCTGAGGGAAATGGTGGGCGACCTCAGCGAATTCTCAGAACCTAATAATGCTGGCAGATCCTCTGATCCTCCTTCAAGAGTTCTTAAAGATCTGAGAATCATATGTTCTAGTCTTCCTGGGTTTTAGATAAGCTACCACTATATTTACTCTGTTCTCAATGTTCACATGTTTCTTGATCCATTTATAGACTCCCTTAGAAAAAGCAGAGTTATAATGAACACATTTAAATATTAAAATTATTCAGTGGCTTAAAACCCAGTGAGAGTCAAGAACCAAAATACATAAAATTCTGCACTGTAAGGTGGTCTTGGTGCTTTAAACTTCTCTTGGAATATAAAACATTGTGTTTACCATTAATGGTCTAGTGGCAATATATATATATATGTGTATATGCATTAACTAAAATTTATCTTTTGCTAAATTTCTCAACTTATTTTTAGATGTCCATGAGAGTGTTTACCTTTAAATCTCAAAGTTCTACATAATTTTTCTTTCCCCCACTGTCGCCAGTATAATTAATTTGGTATTCCTGGCTTCCTTGGAAATTTCTCATTAATTTTTACAAACTATTTTTATAATTGTAATTTTTCTATAACTCTTTAAACAATTCCTTACTACTGAGGCACTAGTGAATACATATGGAATGTAGCTTTTGTTTCTTTAAAAAAGTAATTCTACCACTTACAGGACTGTAACTCTTGACCAAGCAACAGATAGTGCAAAAATAATTGGAAAGGCTACGCTAAACATGTTTCATACAATGAAACTAAATATATCGGATATGAGGGGGGTAAGTATATAAATTTTACAGTTCTGACTTTCTGTAATATTTCTTTCGTTTGAGGATTGACCTGAAGATGGTCTTGGGTGGGTGATAAAGGGTTTATGTGCTGGTCTTTACCTCCCTTAATGTAATCTGAGGAGAAGAGAAACAGAAAAACACTTGACTTTCTCATCTACTCTGGTCTCCTTGAGTCAGAATTGTTATAAAAAACTTTACTGTCTAGAATAATTATTTTTTATAATACTTCTCTTTTTTTTGAGACAGAGTCTCACTATGTTGTCCAGGCTAGAGTGCTGTGGCATCCTAGCTCACAGCAACCTTAAACTTCTGGGCTCAAGAGTTCCTCTTGCCTCAGCCTCCTAAGTAGCTAGGACTACAGACGTCTACCACAACACCCAGTTAATTTTTTTTCTATTTTTAGTAGAGATGGGGTCTTGCTCTTGCTCAGGCTGGTCTCGAACTCCTGAGCTCAAGCAGTCTACCCTGTCTTGGTCTCCAGAGTGCTAGGATTACATGTGAGCCACCATACCTGGCCTACAGTACCTTTCTTTTAATTAACAAATGGCTAATTTTACATGTATTATCTTGTTCTCATTTCCGTAGTAGTTGTGACTGTGATGAGTGTGAATTTGTAAATTTCATATCTTAAGGTTCTTCTAATCAGACGTTTATTCTGATGTCTATAGTGTGTTTTGTTTTATTTTGATTTTATTTTTGACTTTGAAAAGGGCCAATGGTTCTAATACAGTATGATGATGTAGAAGAGAAACCACAGGCACGTGAACCTATAGGCAGGAGAGCATCAAAATACCAAAACTTTAGATTTCTTAAAGAGTAAGAATAACTTTGTAGGGTTAGTTGTGTGCACACATGTGAGTAAAGGCAGTTTTGGCCTTGGAGTGGATTTTGTTGAAGAATCTGTAGCCAGCTGTAATTGAAACATCTCTGAAATACCGCTCACCCTCCCACCCCCAATATTTTTCATGTGATAAATACTTCATTTTAAAAAGAAAAAATAAGTGCCAAATAGACTAACTCTTTTTTTTTTTTTTTGGAGACAGAGCCTCAAGCTATCCACCTGGGTAGAGTGCCATGGCATCACAGCTCATAGCAACCTCCAGCTCCTGGGCTCAAGCTAGTCTCCTGTCTCAGCTTCCCAAGTAGCTGGGACTACAGGCACCCGCCACAATGCCATTTTTTGGTTGCAGCCATCATTGTTGTTTGGTGGACCCGGGCTGGGGATTCGAACCCGCCACCTTAGGTGTATCCCAGAAGTCGCTGGGATTACAGGTGTTCATGGTAGTGCCTGGCTAGGTTTTTCCATTTTTTTAGGAGTTGGAGTCTCACTCTACTCAGGCAAGTCTCAAACTCCTAAGCTCAAGCAATTCTCCCTTCTCAGCCAACCACATAATGCTGGGATTACAGGCGTGAGCCACCACACCCTGCAAAAAAAATTTTTTTAATCCTACTTTAAAACCTTAAGTGGGCTCAAGAGCCAATATGTATGTGGCTAAACCGCCAGCCACATACACCTGAGCTAGCGGGTTCAAATCCAGCACCTGGGCCCGCCAAACAACAATTAACGGCTGCAACCAAAAACTAGCTGGGCGTTGTGGTGGGCCCCTGTAATCCCAGCTACTAGGGAGGCGGAAGCAAGAGAATCTCTTCAGCCCAGGAGTTGGAGGTTGCTGTGAGCTGTGATGCCACAGCACTGTGCCCAGGGTGACAGCTTGAGGCTGTCTGGGAAAAAAAAAAAAAAAACAAAAAAACCTTAAGTGACCAGAACATCAGTGGAATACAGTATTCTACTTGTTTGGATTTTCTGATTTAAAAGACAGTGCAGTATATTTAGGTAAAATTGGATACTTTCAAGATACAGATGAATAACTCTTCACTAATTTATTATTAGTTTTTATAACTAATATAGAAGGATAGAAGGATATTGGAATACTTTCATTTACCCCTTTGTTCTAAAAAGAGCGTTTAGAAAATAGTAAAAAAGAATAGAATTTTACTCAGTTTGAATTCATAATTTTATGTTAGTTTTCCTAGAAACATATCTTTATTCTGGTTCTAGGTTGGGATTCAAGTGAATCAGTTAGTTCCAGCTAATCCAAACCCTTCCTCATGTGCCAGTCGCCCATCAGTTCAGTCAAGCCACTTTCCTGGTGGGTCACACTCTGTCCGTGAGCTCTTCCAAGCTCAGAAAGCTAAGAAATCGACAGAAGAAGAGCACAAGGAAGGTTGGTGGTGTCAGTGTGCTTCCTGTTTGGTGCTGCTTAGGTCCTTTGTCCTGCAGTTGATTTTAAATTGATATGGCATTATGTGATTTTTTTTTTTTTTAAGAAACAGATTTATATTCTTAATTATGATGAATCAATAATAAAGTTGTTTTATTAGCAGTAGGCAGAGGGAAGTCACTCAGGGATTACATTGCTTTCCCCCCAGATGATCTGAAGAGGCTATTACATATTTTTTCTATCCTGTAGTATTTCTGGCTGCTATGGATCTGGAAATGTCACCTGCCTCTAGAACTTGCACTTTCTTGCCACCTTTTCCTACACACCTGCCAGCTAGTATCAGTCCTGATACTAGCAGAGCTGAGTCTTCAGGGAAATGGAATGGTCTACATTCTCCTGTCAATGTACAGTCAAGACTTAACCTGAGCATAGAGGTCCCGTCTCCTTCTCAGGTATATTTTTATAGTCCTAAATATAAATACAAAGTGGTTTATAAATGAAAATGACTTCTTATAACTTCACCAATGTAACCAAGAAAGGGAAAAAGGACTACTTGTTAGGGTAGATCATGATGTTGAATTCTAAATCAGCAATCGTTGGGTTAAGCGAAAAGTAGTACTTTTGCAAAGATGTGCCACTCTGAGAAGTTTTAAAGTGTGGCTAAAAGGCATTCCTCTCATGAACTACCACTGTGGTGATCATGTGGACTTAGTCTCTTCAGCAAAGCAGCTTTTGTGACTAGTCATAAAAGGTTTTGCAGCATTTGCAAACAGTTCTCTGTAGAATGAATGATTTTTAGAACATAAGCTATTAATTTTGTGTGGACTGTGTTAGCCTCCTTTGCTCCTTGGAAATAGAGGTAGCATTTTAAGCTTTGTTGATAAAGTTTTTTATTTGTCCCTGAATAAATTAAAGGCTAATAGAGATGTAAATACTGGCCTTGGGACTAGGGAAAGGGGTAATTTTGTCTGGTGACAAATATAATAGTTGCTCCTGTTTATGGGATTACATGTTTCCAAATGGCTGGATATGTCCAGACAGGTCGAGGGGGAAGTCCTGGACAAAGGAGTAGGTGGTTCTGGTCTACAGTTTGGAGAATTTAGCTTCTAGAAACTCTTAACAGCTTACTGTGCTCTCAGACTAGGGAAATTATTTGTGTTTTGGGGCAGTCTTGTAGCTGAAAGGTGAACTTCTGACCTAAGACTGTTAGCTGTCCAGAATTTTAACATACAAAGTCTGACAGTTAAATTTGCAAACTGATCCTCAAAGTACTACATAATTCATTGCTGAGTATCACTATGGCCACCTTCGAAGTACTCCTCTTGGGAAACTATGCCCCAATGGCAGCACCTAGTCCACCCTTCAAAACAATTTTGGAACTCTTATCTGGAATGGCCACTAAAGCTGTCATATTACCCTTAATGTCCTCCTTTCAATATTTCCTTTATCTTCAGGTATAGTAAAAGTCACTTGGGGCAATCAGGTGAGTAGGGAGGGTATTCCAACACATCTATTTACTGGCTAAAAATTCCTACACAGACAGTGCCATGTGAGCTGGCATACTCTCATGATGCAAGAGCCACATTCTTCTCATGCCAAGATTTTCAGTTAAGATTTTTTTTTTGTTTCCCTATCAATGTTTACTTGGCCACCTATGCCCAACAATTCTGACACAGTTTGATGAATTTTTGCAATGTTTCCATCAGTTATGCATATTACTGGCTGCCCTGTCCTCTCTTCATTAGTGACAACTTTCTCCCCCCTCAGAAAAACATTTAGTCCATTTGTACACTGCCATTTTCTCCATGCATTATACCCATAAACTTGGACTAACATGTCCCTGATTTTATTTCCACCTTTGCCAAGTTTAACAAGAAATTTACAAATGTTTTCTTGCTTTAATTCAAGCTTGGACATCTTTGAGATAGCACAAAAACATGCCATAATAATGAACAACACTTAGCCAAACACTGCCACAGGTTGACATGAGCACATCCATGAGACACTGATATACTAAGGTTATGAAACCTTACCAAGTTGTTTGTACAGTGCTGCCAACATATGTGAACTATGGCAAATTCACAGTCTTCATTGTGAGACCTTGTTGTTTCTTAGAGGTCTAAAATTTGAGCATGACCAAGTTTTTCTCTACCTGTCAGCTCCTATAGGACATTCTGAAGAGTATATTTAGAATATTGGGACTTAATAAGAAGTGATATTAGCTGGTAGTATACTCCTATCATATCCAGAGTCCACAACTTCAGGCTTCAATGACAAAAAGCCAAGACATTCAAAAATGTGCTGATGGGTGGCAGGATTGGGGAGGTGACTTTACTAGCCTAGTGGTGTGTACCTTATATTCATTATTTGAGAAGTTTAAATTGAAGTTAAAGTGGTACATAACTGCCCAAACACCTCATCTCTGGGCATGCTTTCACTTCAGAGTCATGTGTTTTGGTGTTTTATAGCTGGATCAGTCTGTTTTAGAAGCTCTTCCACCCGATCTGCGGGAACAAATAGAGCAATTCTGTGCTATTCAGCAAGGAGAGTCACATGGCGACAGAAAGAAAGAACCAGTAAATGGTTCTAATATGGGAATTACACCACAACCAGTTGGGACGGTTTTGTTGGAAATACCAGAACCTCAAGAATCTAACAGTGACATGGGAATAAGCTTAATAGCCCTT
Organism: Galagoides demidoff; assembly: GCA_963574575.1. Classification (NCBI taxonomy): domain Eukaryota; kingdom Metazoa; phylum Chordata; class Mammalia; order Primates; family Galagidae; genus Galagoides; species Galagoides demidoff. Next base: position 25,604 of record CAUYQV010152698.1, read on the forward strand.
CCAGCATTTTCACAGGTAAGTTAATTTTAGGGCCCTTCTGACATAGTTTATTCGCACCCATCCGAATCCAGATCTTATCTCACTTCCCTTGTTCCTCCACACCCTTTTAGTAGCATACACAGCCACTGAGGGGAAACGGGTGGGTTTGCTCAGTTGCAGGACTGACAGTTGCTCCAGGGGGAGGTGGTTCTGGGTTTGGCAACAGAGGGAAGAGAAGGCGGGTGTGGGGTGGGGTAGGGATGCTTAGCTTCGGCCCAGAAGTTCTGTTTCATTGGCCAGAACAAGTGCCTGAGCTACACGTGGATACAACATAATGGAAATGAGTAACACAGCCTGACTTCCTAGTTGTTTTGCTTCCCATTTTCTACTAGTGTGTTTCTACTAGTGCAATGGTGGTGGTTTTATTTAAAGTCAATAAGTGCTCTGACTTTAATCCTTCATTCTTACCATAAACATCTTGAAGATTTAATGAGTTTTGATATTGAGGGCCTGTTAAGAATGCCTACAGATCACATAAGTATAATTTAAAAACAAAATCTGTGAAAAATTACAAACAAGTTTCCATGTAGAATTAACTCAGGTTTGACTCTGACCTTCTCTTTTCCGCTAGGTGGACCCTGAGGTGTTTGCTGCCCTCCCTGCTGAGCTTCAGAAGGAACTGAAAGCAGCATATGATGAAAGACAAAGGCAGGGAGAGAATAGTACTCACCAGCAGTCAGCCAGTGCATCTGGTAAGTCTTGAAGTGACATGTAGCAAAAATGAAGAGTAATGAAATCCGTGGTTTTTAATTATTACAGTATATAATGGTCAAAGGCCAAGCTGTTAGTCACATTCAAAACTCTTCACATTGAGGGAATTATCTAAAGTGAACAGTACACAATATAGGCAAGTGATGTTATAATCCTAGTTTGAGCATATCTAGTCTGTAGACATTTTTTCCAAGACAGTCTCACTTTCTTGCCCTCAATAGAGTGCCATGGGGTCATAACTCACAGTAACCTGAGACTGTTGGGCTCAAGCAGTTCTCTTGCCTCAGCCTCCCAAGTAGCTGGGATTATAGGCACCCACCACAATGCCTGGCTGTTTTCTTTTCTTTTCTTTTTTTTTTTTTTTGAGACAGAGCCTCAAGCTGTCACCCTGGGTAGTACCATGGTATCACAGCTCACAGCAACCTCCAACTCTTGGGCTCAAGTGATTCTCCTGCCTCTACCTCCCAAGTAGCTGGGATTACAGGCACCTGCCACAATACCTGGCTATTTTTTGGTTGCAGCCGTCGTTGTTCGGTGGGCCCAGGCTGGATTCGAACCTGCCAGCTCAAGGTGTATGTGGCTGGCGCCTTAGCTGCTTGAGCCACAGGCGCCGAGCCTTTTCCTTTTTTTAAGAGACGGGGTCTCGCTCTAGCTCAAACCTGTGAGCTCAGGCAATCTGCCCTCCTCGGTCTCCCTAGAGTGCTGGAATTACGGGTGTGAGCCACCATGCCCTGCCTCTTTAGATTTTTTTTAAAAGTCTGAATAAGATTAAAAAATTTTAGTTGATTAAAGGAAAAAAAAATGACCAGAAATTTTTGAAGTACTTGTCAAGCCAGTTGTCCTTTGAGACTAACACATCAAAGGATACAAGTTCAAAAGAAAAATTGCTAAGTTTCTGGATATACATCATAATATCAAACCCACATTTACTATAAAAACAATGCTTCTTGAACAGTTCTTAGGTACTATTCTGCTTCACCTATTGAGTTTTCATTTAATCCTTTTTGATTGTGGGATTACAGATAAGAAACATGTAAAAGGTCAAATTAGTAAATTGCAGAGAGAATTATAGGACCTGCACTTTCAGCCCTTGCCACTCACTGCCTGCTCCTCTTAACGGGAGGTGTGGAGGGAATGCGTGCTGTGGAGATGAGGGGAGAGAGAACCCATGGTACTATCCAGACTCATTTTGTTGAACACCTTGTATCTGTCTTCTTTTAGGGCCAAAGAATTCTTTACTTCACCTAAAACCAGCAGCAGTGAAAGATAAGAAGAGAAACAAGAAAAAAAACCCCATCAGTACCCCCAAAAAGATACAGAGTCCTTTGAAAAACAAGCTGCTTAACAGTCCTGCAAAAACTCTGCCAGGGCCCTGTGGGAGTCCCCAGAAGTTAATCGATGGATTTCTAAAACATGAAGGACCTGTTCCTGAGAAACCACTGGTATCTTTTTTTAAAATATATTTTAAAATTCTGGCTATTAATGTACTTGACATTTTGTAAACATACCATTTTTTATCCTTTGTTTTCTTAACAGGAAGAATTCTCAGCTTCCACTTCAGGTGTGCCAGGCCCTTCTAATTTGCACCCTGACCTGGCTGGCTGTGTTAGACCTCCAGCACCCAACCTGGCTGGAGCTGTTGAATTCAATGATGTGAAGACCTTGCTCAAAGAATGGATAACTACTATTTCAGGTTGGCTAGGCCTGTGTTAGATATGTAGTGGTCCTATAGTTTGAGAACTTGAACAGACTAAGCCATGCACATTTAAACTATTTCTCTAACTATAACAAGCTCAAACCAGCTCCTGTCAAATCTTCAAAATTCTGGGGCTTGCCTTGAAAAGCCTTATTGTAGCCCATTGTGTTGATAGCTCTAAGTCAGTGGTATAGTGTAGAAATGCAGCTTTCCTTCATCCCTGCAGATCTCTGCTTTTCTTCTTCAGAAAGATAGTAGTCTTCATTTGAGGTTTTTCCCCTCCCTAGATCCAATGGAAGAAGACATTCTGCAAGTTGTGAAATACTGTACTGATCTAATAGAGGAAAAAGATTTGGAAAAACTAGATCTAGTTATAAAATACATGAAAAGGTAATTCTTTTCACTTTGATTGAAGGGGGAAAAATGGCATGTCACAATGGCTAATTAAAGGGTGTGCTGAGAAGTTTAGACTTTCTGGTAGACTGTACTGTAAATTAGGGTTAATGAAAAAGTGATGCCCTTTATTTTGAATTCTAAAGTAGTGCCATGTTGGCTGGATTGTAAGGGTGGGCCTACTGAGATTGCTGCCCTCAGGTTTAATTTAACACGTGGTTTGAAGCAATAGGAAATCTTTCATTTCTTTTAGAGTGTTTAGATTTTTTGACTGAGATCAATTTATTTATTAAAAGGAATTAGTCTTAGGGATCTCTCCTAATGATCTCTCTTTTCCCAACTTCAGGTTGATGCAGCAGTCAGTGGAATCAGTTTGGAATATGGCATTTGACTTTATTCTCGACAATGTTCAGGTGGTTTTACAACAAACTTATGGAAGCACATTAAAAGTTACATAAATACCACCAGGGAGCCTAGTGCTCTCTGCTAGCTGTGCCATAAGTGCTTGTGAGGTATTTGCAAAGTGCATGATAGTAATGCTGAGTTTTTATAATTTTAAATTTCTTTTAAAGCAAGTGTTTTGTACATTTCTTTTCAGAAAGTGCCAAATTTGTCAGTATTGCATGTAAATAACTGTGTTCTTTTACTGTAGCATAGACTATTTACAAAATGTTTGTTTATAAAGTTTTATGGATTTTTACAGTGAAGTGTTTACAGTTGTTTAATAAAGAACTGTATGTATATTTTGTACAGGCTCCTTTTGTGAATCCTTAAAAATGCTAGGAAGTAACCACTTATTAAAAGGTTAAAAACCTGCAGGCCAGACTGTTTTGTTTACAGGCTCTGTGCTAATAAACTTTGAAATTCTTGAGGTTCCAGGCGGGGATTCTGCTTAAGTAACCATCTAATCAATCATTCTTATCTTCAAGCATGAACACAAGAGCATGTTAAGAAAAATCTTTTACTTCTTCCATGTGGTGACATTTACATATATTAAATAAGAACACGCCCACACCCACTTGAAGATTAAGGTTCTCCTGGGAACATTATGTCCCAAAGATAGTTGAGAGATGGTGTTGTCTGCCTCTACTGGCCCTTGAGAAACTTTGATGATAAAAATGAATGGTACATATTTTCAAACATATATAAAATATTTTGTCATATGTTATGCCATAACACTTTAAAAATAAAAAATATAGTTTATAATTTTCTATGTTAGTGAATACTTGGAACTTTTTTCTCAAACACTCCACACTGACTTCAACACTGTGCTATTGCTATACATGGTAGTGTGAATCTAACAGGTTTCTGAAGGTGAGAAAAGGAACTCTCTTGGACCACTCCCTACTTTATGAAAAGTAGCTACAATTAGATTACTACTACAAATCATTACGAGGTCTCTGCAACAATTTAGAAAGAAGCACTAAGCCAAAATACCAGAAAATGTATGCATGATAGAATTTTCTATGACAAAATAGACCAGGTTTAATGTATAAAAACCTCTACTGTTACCGTATGCTGGTATACAAGGTAGTGTGTGATAGGTAAGATAATTCTTGTCCTGAGGAGAATGACTCATGGGAGAGAAGCTACACTAACATGGAAGCCTAACAGAGCTTATGGGTTTTCTTTATTGGTAGTTTGGAACTGTGATGATTACAACGCACTCACGACTACACAAGCAGTAAAAAGCAGCCAGCTGTGCTTTACACCATGGTTTCACACAAAGCAGATAAATATCAGAATGCCTAATTTTCTATTTAAAAAAATTCCTAAGGGGCATATGGCAGAAGAATGCTGGAAAATCACCATGGGAAGAATATGCATAAATAAAGTATTTCTTACATCAAAAAAGTCCCAAGAATCACAAAATCTGTAGAAGCTTGGTTAATCAAATACTGCAGTACTGATTTAATCAGTATAAAATTGAGAAGTTTAGATCTGTAATAAAAATCCAAATTTGGGGAAGGGCAAACTTTAAAACAGCAGCCAAGTAGAGAAGAGTGGGGAAAGGAGGGATGAGTGAACAGGCACATTGGAACTGTGGGGGCATGTAATTGACCACTGTCAAACCAGTGTAAGTTTCTTGGTTTCTCATGGAAAACATTTTATACACCTATTTTTTTTCCTTCCATACTTAAGTTCTTCAGTGTCCAGATATGTCTGTTCCATTTTTTTTTTTGTCTTGTTTTTTTTGTTGGGCTATTACAACGTGGTACTGTATTTATTCCAATTCCCGCTCCATGTGGAAAAATTAGATGATTTCAAATACTTTCTTGAGCTCCACAATAAGCTGCCAGTCACTCTTCTGCATTTCATCTCTGAACCAGTCTTTGAGTGCATCGATGGACTGTCGGCTGATCTGCAACACCCAAGGCACAAACAGCAGAAGCGAATGAACACAGGCCAAAGAAAGCTCCAGTCTGATACTCCTTATTACAAAGCGGGTTTAAGCAGAAGTAATAAAAGCAGGGCTTGCCTGTCTGAGCAGAACCCCAAACCATCTAATAAGCATGTCAGGCAGAGGGGGATCTAGAAGTCCTACCCTTCTCTGTTAGTGCTGCTTCTGCTTTAGGGGGATCTTCTTCAACAGATAAGGCCCTACTACTTACAGATCAAGCCCCAGAGTACCATCAGATTCTCTTAAGTTCAAACTCGAGTTCTCAAAGCTACTGAGTATAGTCAGAGAAGACTCCCCAATTCTGGTAAGTGCCACTTTTGCTGAAATGCTTACCTTACTGACAAGAATATCTGTAGCTTCAAAATGTCTTCCAAACATTTTGGGGGATTCACCAGGGATAGGTTCTATTTTGACGCAAACTTCTTGTCCTTTTTTTGCAACATCTACTTGTTTATGGTTTATTTCAATACTCGTTACTATTCCAATGTCAACAAACTAAAATGAGAACAGAAAGGACAATGGATATGGAAGAATTCATGCTCATCACAGGCACCATTGCATGTCTGGACAGATTAAGAACTAGAGGGAAAGGACACTTTTTTTTTGAGACGGAGCCTCAAGCTATCCCCC
>CAUYQV010152699.1:0-39611 GCA_963574575.1 Galagoides demidoff
TCAGGTAGAGAGTGATTCTCTGGAAGTAGTTCCTCAGGGCCAGCACGGGGTCCTCCTCACTCATGGGGGCAGTGTCTTCCACTCCCTCCTCTGGCATCAGACAGGCTTCCAGCTCATTCAGCTGCTGATAGAGGCCAGTGCGGAACTGGTCCAGGAGGGTCTTATTCCAAGCCTCAGATGAGTCATTTGTGCTGAAGAGGTTGAAGGTCTGCTGGGTCATCTCATGGAGGACAGAGATGGCTTGAGCCTTCTGGAGCTGCTTGCCATGCAACTCCTCCCGGGGGAATCTGAAGTTGCTCCTGTCCTCGAGGCAGGAGAAAGGAGATATTCTCCTCATATGAACCAGGGGAATCAAGGCCCTCCTGTTGCCCAAGCTGTGGGACTGAGGCAGATCACAGCCCAGAGAGCAGACGGACGTGCTGCTGAGTACCACCAGGGCCATCAGGACAGAGAAGGGCAAGGCCATTGTGGATGTTGAAGATGTTGCTGGGCTGAGTGAGGTGGGTGACCCTGAGCCTTGGTCTCCAGGTTCTCTGAAGATGGTGCTTTGGGCCTTGATCTTAAATAGGGAACATAACTACTTTCTACTTTCTGGGTGTCCCACATCACTTTCTACTCCTGTTTTTGCTTTCTCTATGTGCCCTCTACTTGGGTTCAGAGCATTTCCTCACCCATGTTATTTTCATGTTCTTTTTTATTATTGTCTCCCCACTCCTTGACCAGTGAGCTACTACATGTACAAAATAATCAAAAGTCCATAGGAGTTTGGATTTTGGATTTTGAGTTCTTGGTGAAATGTTTTTACCTGCTCAAGGTTTTATCCTTCTTTATACACAGCTACATTCTATCTTTTAGTTACTGGCTTTAATAAGCTGATCTATTTTCTATAGATCTATCAGATACCTATGATCAGAGAAATAATCTCATCCTGCATTGTTTCCTAGGCATCTTAGCCCAGTCCCTGTCATTTTAGCTTAGTCAACAGTCATGAAAAAGAATAATCATGATAATGGAAGAAAGAATAATCCCAGTACATACTAGATATACATGTGATTGAGGGGATGATAGACACTATGTAAATTATTCATGATTTTTTATAACTGAAGAGTATGTGGAGTATTCAAAACAAAAAAGAACAACCATTTGATTGTGGGAACATTGTCAAATTTGTGTTTTTAACATGTAGAATATCGGGATGAGAAACAAGTGCCTGGTTACAAATGGAAGACTCTCCACATTTCTTTCAGTGGTGCTCAGATACCTGAACTGCCTAATCATGTTTACCTGTCTCCTCATGTAATAAGGAAATCATTTGAGTTTTACAATGTGTTCTAAACCCTTATCCCATACTCTCAGCCATTTTTCATCTTTAGCTTATGCCTTTGGAACCAACTTAAGTGCAACTTACTAAGACAGTGATGCGGAGAACTCTAATGAATGGCATCCCATCCATGCCATTATTTTCTCTGACTTTAAATTGTGGAATCAGACTTTGCTACAGATTTTTCTAAATGTGTGATCAACATTAACATTGCTCATCTTTCCCCCTAGAAATAGCACTAACACAAATATTATAAAAATGAAGAATAGTCTTAAAAAATTTGCCTTCTCTTCCCACTAGTCACTCAATTAAACTCACTTTCTAAACTTCTTTGCACTTTGGTATCCCATGAGAATAAATTCATGCCAAGTAAATACGGATGGAAGTGATTTTTGCCCTTTAATATTTTGACATCTTGATATGATCTGCTACACTGTCTTCTCTTTGCAACTGTGTGGAATAAACTTAAGCACCACAGCCACATTTGGGTCTCTATGTTGGTTGAAGATATCAAGGCCACAAATATTTGGGAGCCAACCAAAGGAGCATTTAATCAAGAATTTCTACATTGAGCCCTTATATGAGGGAAAGAACAATTTATGTTATAATCTAACTACTGATAGTTTTCTGTTTATCTGTTTTAGCAGATGATACCCTCAAACTCAACTGATAGATGTCTTTTTAAAATCTATCTAATCAGTGGAAATTTTTCCAAGAAAACTAAATTTCAAACTTTGCTTACAGCAAATACCCCACAAGAATTTAAGCAAATAAGTCAAATTATAAATCATAACTTCAGGGAAATAGATCATATTCTTTATAAACTTTTCTTTGTAAATTCATGATGTACAATACAATTTTAAAATAATCTTATGATTGCGGGTTCAGATTTTTTTAATCTGGTGCACAAATTGGAATTGAGATTGCTTTTTGGCTTAGAAAACAATAATGTAATTGGTTAGAGAGTCGTGAATATATGTAGTATTACTTTCTTGTTTATTTGCTGACTTTAAGGATTACTAATGAGAGGAAACCACACTTCATTCCTCCTGTGACAGTCTCCCAGGCACAAGGGTTGCATTCCTTTTTCGTCTGGTAGCAGATGATTCCCCGGAAATGCTTCTGTACAATTCCCAAATAGAGATTTTCTACTTTTGTCAGCTCCAGTTGACCCACACTGTCATCAAGGCTGGAGAGAAGTTTACTGAGGAGAAACTCATCCCAAGCACCACGGATATCCTCTGTGTTGAGAGGTTGAAGATTCACTGGGGCATCTGGTGGTAGAAACAGGGGGCTTGTGTTGTTTGGATTTGGGTGGATACTCCCTCTTTTCCAGAGAAATTTGAAGTGAGTTATGTCACTCGGGATAGTATTCTGCTGTCTCAATAGCACTGAGGTTTTCTGTTTTCCCAGCCCTGGTCCCAAGACATACCCCAGCTACGTGAGCAGGCAGGGCTGGAGCAGATCATCTCTGCTGCCCTTGGCCAGGAGGAGCGGACCGCCGCCACTTTCGGTGATTCTCCAGGAGGCCGCCAGGGGGCGCCCACTGCTGCGCGCCGAGCGCAATGCTCCCTTCTCTGCGCAGCGAGAGCAGCAAGAGCCGCCTGCGCCGCCTGGTCCCGCGCCCGTGATTGCGGAAAGGCAGACTTGGGGCTTTTGGATTGAGTGGGTCAGACAGCCCGAGGGAAACGCCTTCGTGGCGTCTAATCTCAAATTTGTGCGGTTGCAACAGTGAGCAAAAATAGAATCTTCATTTGACTGCTAAAATAGGAGCGCTACTGCGGTTTCACCTGAGACATCCTTCTTGGCGAGCACAGAACCTTTGGTACTCTTAACTTTTCTCTGTGTTGGGGCTTTATCTCTTACAGAGACTTTAGGTATCCTGTTTTTGGTGTTTTTGTTGTTGTTGTTTTGTTTTGTTTTGAGACAGAGTCTCAAGCTGTTACCCTGGGTAGAGTGCAGTGATGTCACAGCTCACGGCAACCTCAGACTCATGAGCTTAAGTGATTCTCTTGCCTCCACCTCCCAAATAGCTGGGCCACAGGCGCCCACTACAACCCCTGGCTACTTTTGTTGTTGTTGCCATTGTTATGTAGCAGGCCAGGGCTGGGTTCCAACACCCCAGCCTCAGTGTGTGGCTGGAGGCCTACTACAGGCGCCTCCGGGTATCCTGGGTTTTGTTGTTGTTTTTGTTTGTTCTTTTTTGTTTGGTTGTTTTTGTTTTGTTTTGTTACAAAAGAACTCATAAGAGCTCATTTTTCAGGGACTTGAGGTCTCCAGATCCGGTACATTCTAATTCTTAGAGCTTGCAGTTGTTGTGTGTCTAGGGTGAGCTGCAGAGACAGCTTTGAGCAACCGAAGTGCGCAGACCCGGGGGCTGGAGTAGATGGAGTGTTGTGGCCCCATTGAGTCAGTCAGGGCAGGCACTCACAGGGACCAGAGAAAACGGAGCTGCGCCCCTGTGCAGCGCGGTTTGTTTTCCAGTAGCTCATTCTACACCCATACGTTAATGTAGTTGAAAAAATACTAATTCAGGTATGTCAAAATTCACAGGATTATTTTAAGATTAAATATTTTATTTATTTCCCAAAAAGAATTTTATGTGGTTTTTCTTTCCTAAGCTTTAAAGGAAACAAACTCAACAATGCTCTCAGATTACTTTTCATTTTCAAACTGAAAGAATTGTAATGAGTAACAATTTCGCTTGTGGCTCTGTGACAATCTTAGATCATTTTTATGTAACTTCAAGTCACTAAGGCTCTTTCTCAGGAGCCTGACTTGGTTTCTATTACTGAAGAGAGGTGTTGTGTACAGTTGAGAATATTTAGCACATCAGAACTTTTCATTTTCTTGAGAATTTTGTAGACTTAGTGGAATTTGCCATAAATTGTTGCACTGTGAAGGACTGTTAGGAATTTACAAGGCTGGGTCATTGCTTGTCTTTTCCTACAATTTGATATAGCCTCTACGTTTAGGCATTATTGTATTAGGATATTATTTTTCTTGATTACTTAGATTTTTTGCCTCCTTTAATTCTGTTCTTGGGGGAAATACTCAATCACTTCCCTAATGTATGTGCCAGTCCAGGGAATTGCTTTGAATTAATATTGAGAAATCCCATGGCTGAAAATCAAGAAACGTCCTTTGTCCAATTATCCTCCCATCATGCCATACATACTATATATGTATGTGAATATATACACAATATTTATATACATAAAGTTTTTATGTGTATTCTATATATAATATACAGGGTGGACACTAAAATCCACCATAAAATTCCATAACTTTAAATTGCACAAGAACTTTATGTCCACCCTGTACATTTATAACACTTATAAATATAGGCATACATCTTAACAACAGAATATGTTTTAGGAGATGTGCCTTTAGTTGATTTTGACCTTGTTGAAACATAGAATATACTTATACCAATACACATAGTGTAACCTATCTACTGCAACCTAGGCTATATGGAGTAGCCTGTAGCTCCCAGGGTACAAATCTGTGCAACATGCTGGTGTAGTGAATACTACAGGCCACCTTATGGGCTGCTGTTGCACCTGCACCCCCTTATTGACTAAAATTGACCCATGCCCTTGAAAGTATCACCAAAGTTGGTTTGATACTAACTTAATATTAAGGAAAGGATTCTTTATTTTATTTATTCTTTTCACAGAGAAGTCCTATCAATCAGACAACTCGCTGAGATGCTAATTTCCTAGAAAGTGCTTCAAGTGGGCTGTGCAGTTCTTCTGTGCCAGGCATAGCTTTGACAATTGGAACCCGGGCTCTGCCTTGTCACAGGTCTATAGGCACAGTCCCCTCCCCCTCTACCTAGAGTTTCTATTTGGGGATCCCAAGGTCCAAATTCTGAGCATGTCAGGGGAGCCACAATCAAGGCTTCTCTTGATTTGACTTGGGGGAATGTGGACCATACAGATGATTGTGATATTTACTATACTGAAGCTGAAGGTAACTATCATTTACTATGCTCAGAGTCTTAGCTAGGACTTTGCAAACTAATCTGTACAATTTCCTGTGTGACAACTAATGCAGTTTCCTCAGTATCTGAGAAGTGGAAAGAAAAGTCTGATGTCATTTAACTTCCCAGGAGCCATAAATGTTGTCAGAAAACAGAGTTTTCTACTGCCTTCCAATTCCCTTCTTCATTAGCTCTAAGTGCTTTTTAGCTGCACTGATCATGCTAGCATTTAATTAATCATAATTATGTCTTTAATATCTGTCTTGCCTGCTCCCTGGAGGGAAGTCACCAACCTGTCTTACTTAGCCCTGAATCCATCGCCAAGAACATTGTCACATATACGCAGTCAATACACTTGTGTTGACAGAATGAAGACAACTGGATGGCTTAGGCCTTGGTGCAGTTATTTGTAGGTTGAATCAGAAAACATGAACTACGGCTCCCGTAAAGAAAGGTAGGAGAAATCAAATCTAGTGCATTTGCCTCTTAAAAGGAAAATGAAAAGAGGCAAAGCAACTTATATTTCAGTGCAATTTATGAAGTCTAAAAATAATGTCCAGGGTCAAAACTCTAGGTATTATTATTAGAATTTAAAACAAACATAGACTCAGGACTTTATTTTACCATTGGGTCTCATGTGAATGAACACAACTCATTAGAGATTTCTGTCATTTTCTGAGTGCATTAATGCCATTGTAATAATACAAAGAAGTGTTGAAGTCATGTGTTTATCTGAGGCCCATAAGTAAAAGAGAAAATGAACATGTGGAAACCAAATTGGGGTAAGTATAAAAACTGAAAATCCTGGAGGAATATTCTGGGCAAGCAGGTGCTGATACAACTGGGTAAAGGCTCACTCAGTCGAGTTAGCTGTCTCTCACAAACTCCTTCCCCCATGGTTTGTGGGATTATGTTCTCTAGCTCTCTCTGCACCCTGAGCTGTGACCTGGCTCACAGTTCTGGCCTGACAAAGCAGGAGACCATCACAATCCTGTGCCAAATCAGGAGGGTCTTCCTTTCATTCCTGCCTGTAGGGCAAGTGTTTTCAGGTTTCCCCTGGAAGAACTAAGCAGCAGCTAATTCCAAAAGGCTCAGACCATCTCGCTTCAGCATGAGATGATCCAGCCAGTCATCAACTTTTGCAAGACAAAGGGCTGAAATTCCTCAGTGCTTGTGATCAGTAGCTGAAATTTCTGGAGACCTATTTGGTGCAAGAGATGGAAGAGACCCCTCAGCCTGAGGACTGAAATCTAGCTCCAAAGGAGTATTCCCAGGGCAAGAGTGTCTATCTCAGTGATTTTCAACTGGTGTACCACAGCCCACTAGTGTACCATGAGATGATCTTAGATGTGCCATTAGACTGTTTAATGATCTTTAATTAAATTACTTTCAAAAGAAGTTCAAAGCATACTAAGTATATTCTTTTATTTTGATCAACATAAATTAAGTGTGCTGAGGAAGTTTAACTATATGTTTGAGCATGCCATGGGATAAAAAAAGTTGAAAAATACTGGTCTATCTGAAAAAGAAAGTACAGAGCTTCTGTGTCTGAGACATTGTCAGAATGGAAATTATAATAAGAAGTGAAAATCATGAGTGCTTTTCCTGTTACAAACTCATTGAAAGTCCCAAGAGATCTGAAAGAAGATTTAGACTTACACCCAATTTTGTTAATTGGATCTCATCTACATGTATGTTGCCTCAAGCTTACAAAATTCACTCAATTCAAAGACTTTTATTTCTGCTTCAGTTATAAAACATATTGAGTCACTTTTGTTGGATTAGTTTTCTGTAAGACAAAATACTATAGTATTTTTTAATATAAAGAAATTCCTTTGTGGCTCACTCCTGTAATCCCAGCACTGTGGGAGGCTGAGGCAGGAAGATTGCTCAAGCTCAGGAGTTCGAGGCTTGTCTGAGCAAGAGTGAGACCCCGACTCATGAAAAAAATGGAAAAACCCAGCCAGGTGCCATGGCAAGCTTCTGTAATCCCAGCAGCCTTGGAGGCTGAGGCAGCAGGATGCCCACAGCTGGAGTCTGAGGTTGCAGTGAGCAATGACACCATAGCTCAGGGCACAGGGTAGAACTCTGTGTCAACAACAACAAAAAAAGGAATAAAAAAGAAATTCCTTTGTAATGTATAATAATTAAAATTTATATCTATGGTAATTGCTATATGGGTACTTTCAAGATTTATTCTTTATAAATGTAATCAGCTTTGCCTTCTGCTTCTGTAGTTTGGCAAAGGATGCGGAGAGTTAAAGCTTTACTGGGAAAGTTTGGTATTATTACTGCTCTTAAAGAGACACAAAATGTCATCAAAAATTTAATCTGCTTTCAGATCCAGAGCCCAGAATTGGCTCTAGTCATTTCCTTGCTTCCTAAAATATTTTGAAGTATTTCTGCTCCAAGTAAGTTATTGGTCTTTGTGAATATATTGGTAAATGAAACAGAGAGACTACTTTCTTTAGTGGAGCACTGTACCAAGCAAAACAGAGTTTCAAGGGTAAAAATTAGATAGAAACCCTTTCTAGAACTCACAAGGCACTAAACAGATTAAAGTAGCTGGAACTAATTCAGTTTTATTTATGTTTTCTTAGAAAAGTCATGTCTAATGGTGTTGATTCAGTTTCAGCAGGTGCAGTAACTAGAAACTAGCAAGAAATATGAAATTATCCACCTTGAAACTTCAGCAAGTCTGTAGTTCATTTTCTGGCACTGCAAAGGGGGCCAGGTACAATGATAAAATGAGACACATACCCTGCTTCCAGGGAGATTCTGGTGTGGGCAAGTGCACATTCGATGAAAGTCATGCTGATGGCTGTGACAGGGAAAGTACAGGATACTGGGAGCATGTAGGACTTGTGTGAGTCAGGGAAAGCTTCCAGAAGAAGCAGCAGCTTCAGCTGGCAGCTAAAGGCTCTCTAGGAGTTACAAGTAAATGAGGGATGATCAAAGCATTTCAGAAACAGGGAGCAGCAAATGTGAAAGTAGGGTGGCCAGAGAGAGGATGCATGAAAGAATGGAAAGAAGATGTAAGTACGTAGAAGTGGAGAGGAGGAATGGAAGGAAGGAGACAAGAGAGAAAAAGTTGGAGAAGAAAGGGGAGATTACATCATAAAAGACTTTGCAAACAAATTTGGGATCATCTTTTACAGAAATGATCATTGGAAATGTTGAAGTGCTTCAAGTAGTTGTGTTGGTAGATCCAAATAAACGTTAGAAGGACTCTTCTAAGTGCCCTTTGAAAACAGGTTGGAGAATGAGTGTGTGTGTTGTGTAGGAATGAGTAAAGTAAATCCATTAGGATGAAGTCATTATACCCAAGAAGAAAGATTATAGGTTTATAAGATAGTTATACTGGTTGCATTAGTAAAGAGTCTAGTCGAAAGGAAAAGTGAATGACTAAACAGAGGAACAGATATTTAGAAGATACAAAGCTCATAGAATTATTGTGATGCTTTAGAAACAAGTTCTAGATTAAGTCTTCAGAAAAAACACCACTAATCAAACCAGAGAACTGGCATGACGATAAAAACAAAAACAAACAAATAGAAAACATTTCTGCTGATCCTGTGCCATTAAGAACTGCAGCAAGGAACTACTATTTCTTTACCAGAAACTTGAAGTTGCCACCTGGGGAACCACCTTAACCAGAGCACATAGAACCTTCACAGAGAAGCTTCATGATCAAAATCTTAGAGGTCTTGTTCAAATTCTCATATCGTATTTACAGAGGAGACTGGAAATTTGCACTGTGTTGCTTGCATGGGCATGTTGATTTTCCAGTGATGCATAATTAATTACCCATAAATTTAGCAGCTTAAAACAACTAATGTTTATAACCTCATACTTTTCTATATATCAAAAATTCAGAGGGTAGCTTCAGTGGTCTCAGGAGTCTTGAGACTACAGTCAAGAGGTCGCAGTCAAGATGTCAGCTGGGGCTGCAAACATCTGAGGACTTGACTTGGGCTGGAGGATCTGTTTCTAACATGGATGACTCCCATGTCTACTGAAAAAAAGGCTTGGTTCCTCATCATTGTCACAGGTTCCTCTGTCCATGGAGCAATGTTATATTTTCCCACAGCTGGTTCCTACTGGAGGGAGTGATCAAATAGAGAGAGAACCAGAAGAGGCCATCAAATCTTTTGTGACCACTCTTAGAAGTTACATGCCATCATTTCAGTTATATGCTGGGTATTCATTAAGTGAGATTCACTAAATGAAACACATAGTTGAGGAGAGATGAAGAGTATGAGAAAATTTGTGAATATATTTTAAATCAACTATAGCTAGAGAAATAGGATTCATAAGATAAGAATATCTCATAATGTAGAAAGACTGTTCTATAGATGATGGGCAGCAGTGAATGTGATAGATATTACAGATGTCAGAAGGCTAGTTCAATTTATTAGATATGAGCCTTAAGCAAAACAGGACTCAAGAAAGGTGTCTGTGTCTTTCTTTGTGTCCTAGGAAGACGAGCCAGATTAAGGGCTCAGATGAAATATGGAGAAAAATGGAGGTGATATAGAAGTCAATGGAGGATCACACCTGAAAAAGGAGGCTGTAGTAAGTGTCAGGTGCTTCAGGGATGTCAGCCAAGGCTGACTGGAAGTGCGATTTGACCTCAGGAAGATGTAGTGCATTGTGAATCTCACCTTGAGCACTTTCCGCAGAACAGGGAGGCTAAAGTCCCATTACAGTGAGTGGAGTGGAAAATGAACTGCATTTGAAGAGGTAGGGACATATATTGGAGAGAACATTCAAGAAGTTTGGTTTTAATCAAATCCCATTTATTTATTTTTGTTGCTGTAATTGCCATTAGGGTCTTAGTCATAAATTATTTGCCTAGGCTAATATCTAGAAAAGTCTTTCCTACATTTTCTACTAGAATTCTTATGGTTCATGCCTCCCATTGAAGTCTTTTAACCATCTTGAATTAATTTCTCTGAGTGGTGAGAGATAGGGATCCTGTTTCATTCTTGTGCATGTTACTATCCAATTTTTCCAACACCATTTATTGAATGGGGATTCTTTTCACCAGTATGCACTGTTGTCTGCAGGTAGATAGTTTTATATCTAGTCTCTCTTTTCTGTTCCATTGGTCTGTGACTCTATTTGTGCACCAATACCATGCTGTTTTGATTACTATAGCCTTTTAGTATAGTTTGAAGTCTAGTAATGTGATGCCCCCAGATTTGTTCTTTCTGTTTAACATTGCTTTGGTGATGGAGACTCTTCTCTGGTTCCAAATGACATACATCCAATTCAAATATGATACATCCAATAAAGGGCTAATGTCCAGAATCCAGAGAGAATTCAAGAAAATCAGCAAGAAAAAAACCCAAACAACCTTATTAAAAAGTGGACAAAAGACTTAAACAGAAGCTTTTCAAAAGATAGACAAAGAGCCAATAAACATATGCAAAAATGTTCAATGTCACTAATCATCAGGGAAATGCAAATTAAAACCACAATTTACCCACAATGGGATATCACCTACCCCAATTAAAATGTTTTTTATAAAAAGTTCAAAAACAATAGATGCTGGTATGGATGCAGAGAGAAAAGAATGCTTTATACACTGCTGGTGGGACTTCAAATTACTACAACCTCTATGAAAAACTAACATAGACTTACCATTTGATCCAGCAATTTCACTACTGGGTATTTACCCAAAGGAAAAAGAGTCTTTTTATCAAAAAGACCCCTGCATGTGAATGTTTATTGCAGTACAATTCACAACTGCAAAGATGTGGAACCAACCCAATTCATGAATGGACTGATATTGTATATGCACACCATGGAGTACTACTCAGACATAAAAGGACGAATTAATGCCTTTTACACCAATTTGGATGGAAGTGGAGACCATTCTCCTAAGTGAAGTATCTAAAGAATGGAAAAACAAACACCACATGTACTCACTATTAAATTGGAACTAATAGCTAAGCACACATGTGTTTATAGGGAAGTAAAACTCAGTGGAAATCAAGCAGTGGGGAGGGGCAAGGAAGAAATGGTCAAAAAACTGCCTAAGAGATACAGTGAGCACTATTTGGGTGATGAGCACTCTTATAACTGACTCAAGCATTTAAAAAGTGATCCAGGTAACCAAAAACATCTGAACCCCTCTTAATATTTTGAAAAAAATTATATCATAAAAAAGAAGTTTGAGTCTGAACAGAATGATAGAAATAATACTTACAGGTGGTTTTAGGTCTGAAGGATTCTTGTATTAGGATAAAGGAGATGAAAATCGAGCACATTAAATATTGATGGAAACTAGCCAGTAAAAAGGAAGATGTTAATACAGGAGAGAGAGGAGGTAACCAATAAACCACAGAGGGTTGACTTACTGACGCCCTTTCTGCCTTCCCATCTAGGGAACCCCTCTGAAGAACAAAGCCATAATAGTGCATTATCATGGGAACCTGTTCTATTATTTACACATGTATAAATGCATCGGTATTGAAAAATTTACATAGAACTTGAGTAATTATGAAAACATTTTTCAATGCTCTTTTGAACCTGGCACCACGACACTTCTCTTTACTTGAGAAGCTAAAACAGGAGGATTGTTTGGATCCAGGAGTTTGAGCTGTAGTGGGTAACGATTCTACCTGTGAATAGCACTGCACTCCATGCTGGGCAACACAGCAGTGAGACACTCTGTTAAAAAAAAAAAAAATCTCTTTCACTATTCCTTTCCTGAGTTACTCTTGTGGTAGCTCCTTCTATGCAAATTTCTTTTTTTCTTCAAACGTCAGCATCTTCATTCTTATAGCCTGCTCCTTGCTCTGTCCTTTATTTCATTCATCCCCTTGTCCCTTTCTTAGATGGGGCTGTCCTTTCTCTTTTGTCCTTGATTCAGCATCTGTGTTTTTCACCTGTGAAAACAGATGTCAGATCCTCTTTTAGAAAAAGGGTTAAGAATAATTATACTTAACAATTTTGTCTCTGTCATGTATGACTTGAACTTGAAATATTTGGTCACAAAGTCAGCTAGGAGCTACATAAATAATGCCAGGAAGAGATGCCAGGTTACATGGCAATGTTTCATCATGCTTTATTCTCTACGTTTATTTGAGGATAAAGAACACGTTCCTTGACGCTCCCTTCGTTTGTTTTATGGCACATTAATCCTGAATTGATTACGAATTCTCTGTTTTCACTAATTTGTAATCTCACCTCCAAATTTGTAGATGCATTGCTGGCAAAATGGAATTAACAGTTGGTAGTTATTTCTAAGACTCTAACGTGTGATCAACAAAATCAATGATTTCACTAATTATTAGTATAACAGAAGGATAAATAAGTTCATTATGCTCCAGGTGGTTCATATCCATTGCTCTGCGAATGTTCATAATAAGTTAATAAGACGCGTGGAAGACAAGACCTGCGAGAGTTATGGGTCCTGCCCTGGAGAATGAGTGAATTACAAAAATTCTCGTGACTGTGAGCGAGTGGTTCCTGTGGGTTAAAAGAAGAGAAGAGATACTTACGCCACCTGATACCAACTTGTGTGAATATGGGAAGTATATTGGAAAAATAGAAGATGGTGTATACTGTGGGTGATATGTGAGAGATCAGCGCAGACATCAGGGAGTGCAGAATTTCAGTGAATCGCCAGGACCGCAGCAAAACTGAGCGCTCTGCCGCCGCGACCTGCGCGCAACGCCCAACGGCCGACAGAGGGCGCCCACACCCGCCGTAACGGACCAACTGGCTGCGCGGCGGGCCGGCGGGCTGGGCCGGTGTCCAGCGCCATAGACGCGGGCGGCGCTTCTGCCTAGGACCTCAGGGTGCTGCAGACAGCGTGGGGCCGCCAGCGCAGCGAGTGGACTTCGGAGCCCAGCTCTACTCCGCCCCTCCCCTGACATTTTTCTCATGGAACCGTTTAGCTAGACCGTTTTACCCAAGGGTCCGTTTACTGAGGGGATTGACAGCTCGAAATCAGATCATCCTGCATGTGTGTTACAGATTCAGGACTTAGACTCGATTCAGAGAAGGAAGAAAGGCAGAGTCAATCAGGGCACGAATCTGCGAGAAATGGACCTTCCAGTGGACGCGGCCAGTGTCAAACAAGACCTACAGGAGACCAATGGGGATAAGAAGATGTGTACCTCTAGGTAGGTGCTTCTATTTGTAATGTTAATTTTTCCTGCAACGTTAAAGTAGTTGAAATATTGGAAAATCGAAAAGTATTAAAAACACATTATTTTAGTTTTTAAACATTTATCAAAACTAGATCTTTGCGTACACCAATTACCATTGTTCTGTTATCATACCCTTCGCTAGTAGTATTTTCATGCCAGTATTATGGTTTTCCAGCTTATTAATGATTTAATATGCTAGATCATATCCAAGTTCGTCTTTCATTTTTAAATGTCAGAACCTTCTTTTGCTGTTATTCTTGGTTACTAGCTGTTTGTTAATCAGGCTCTTTGCATTTATAAATTAATCTAATGGGTATATATGTCTAAAATGTCCAGCGTTTTTAAACCCGTGGCAGCATATTGGATATCATCACAAATTCAGCATCTTTTTCCCAGGAGAAAAACAATTAGTTTTGCAGTACAAATGTAACTTGCATATGTGAAACAGAAGTGGAAATTCAAGTAGATTATAATTTCAGCAAAAGGTTCTAGAAGGTGCGATCTAACTTGGCTCCTCTTTCTGGATTTTTTTTTTTTTTTTTTTTTAGTCTTAAGCAGTCTACCCATTTCTAAAACTGAATGATATTTTGCCCAAAATACACAAAATATGAAATGACTAAGGTGCATTCACTTTATCCTTTTCTAGGCTCCCAGTAGCCTCTACAAAGAGCAAGTCAAACAAGTTTTGAAGAAACAGCATTAAATTTCTGACTTACATCAATTCTTTTCTCAATTCTTATAGCCAATGCATTTCCAACAGGAGGTATGTTAGTTTGCAAATATGATTTCGTGGCAGGCAATATTTTTATCTTTTCTAAATAGCTGACATTAATAGCAATAAGCTTGTTGGCACATGTCTAACCTATCTCCTTCCATTCTGATAATGTCAATAACTACATCAAGGCATTTGTATGTTTTAAGGTAACAGAAAGTATGAAAACTTCAACATGACAGGTAAATCAATGACATGCTTTCTGCAGTGTTTTGTTCAAAGTGTCCAGTACACTAAAAAGTAAATACCTTTCAACTTTGCACTGTGCCCTCTTCCACCACTCTCAGGTCTTGAGATTGCAGGACTGGATCCTGTCTTTATTGAAAATGTTGATTTTTTTTATCATGGGTTTTATCATTTTCATTTTTTAAATTATTGCACTAAAATTATTTTTCTTCATTAGTGAGTTCTTTCACTTAAAGAACTTCTTTTCACTTCCTAAACTGGTGCCTAATTCCCTCATACTGGAAATAGTTTTTGATGTGAAGTGTTGGGATTTTCCTTGGTTGAAAATTATGTCTGGAAATTTGGGAATGGCCCCAAACATCCCATTTCCTAACCTCTTACTCCCTTTGTATTTTTTTTTTTTACATGTTCTGTCTTCTTACATAAAGTTTTACTCGAGGTGGTCTAAAACTAATTAAAGATGAGGGAAGAGATTATTTATATCATTGATTTATACATTTTGTAGAGTAGCTATGATCTGTTACACAATGTGCTAAAATGCTGGGGTTTTGGAAGACCTTCAGGTGTGCATTGGTGTTTCCTTTCTGTACAAAAGGTTTTCACATTGTGAACCTGGGCTGTCCTCCTTCCCTATCCTACAGATAATCTCCTTTCCTAGAGTTTCCATTTGGGGCGGGGGGAGTGCCAAGTTGCCTGACTTTGCGAGTGTCAGGAGAGCTTCTCTTAGCTTGTTTTGGTTGAATAAGAATGTAGAGATTATTATTATTGTGTTATGTTAATACTAAAGGGATCTATCTTTTACTATGTTCACACCCAGTAATTAATAGACTTTATTTTCTTTAATCTATATGCGAATTACTAAAATTGTCATCTATTATCTTTTATATGAGTAAACAGAAAAAAGAAATTATTTAATTTTCAGGAGACAAATTTCATCAGATATTGGACCCTCCTTATTTCCATTTTTCCTTCATTTCTTCTGTGTTAGATACATCTCAGTAGGGTGGCAGAAGGGGTGTGGGCCTGGGGTTGACTAATGCGGGAAGCCTGATAGTGCACAGGGGAGCACTAGAGGAGCCGCTCAGAATGGCACTGGACAGTGCTGCTCTAGAGGGTGGAGCTTCATACTGAAGTAGAGGGAGAAGCCGGAGTAGGGAGACTGGTGAAATAGAAGGGATACAGCAAGCAGGCAGACTGTTATCGGTAATGGAGGAGATACATTGTGGGAAAGGGAGTGTGTGTGTATGTGTGTACACGCACAGCCATATGCACACATGTGGTTTCCCCATTCCTCCCACTGACAGGACCTAGGAGCAGCAATACAGTAGGAATGACCAAATCTGTTTCCCAATCATGCTTTTAAGCCAGTCTCCACTAAGGAACCAGATCTCCATGGAGAGTAATTATAGGATTGTTTCAGGGGATGTGCAAGATGACCTTAATAACATTCAGTTGTACCTGAAGGAAGAGAGTGCTCAGGAGTGATGGGGAAATGCCCAAAGCATACCAAAGCCATTTTGATGGAGCTCACACTGGCTCCATCAAATTTGAGCCCTAAAACAATGATAGCAACAGATTATAAATCACTATATAAAAAGGCAATTTATAAACTAGGTTGATATAAATATATACAAAATGTGTAGAATAAAAAGCACTTATAATGAAATAGTAACTGATAAATATAGTAAGAATTATAAAGTAAGAATATCTTAGTAATAAATAAGTTGAGGAGTACTAATGGATGCTAAAGTCAGTCAGTAAGTAAAAAAGGAACAAAGATTGAGATATTCCCATATTCCCAACCATCTGCACTCAAAATATTTCATTAATTAGAAAAGTACAGAGAGTAATCTTACGGTGGATTCATTTGGCAGACACCATCTTAGTCAAATGATCAGTCAATTCTATCATTTACATTATTTACACTAATAAGAAACATTGAAACATCAGATTATCTGTGTAGATACTCTTTGTGAAAAATGCTTAAGAGCAAGTTAATTATGAGGCCACAAACTAAGGACAGTCTACAAACGACTTCCCTGTGTCCTTCAAAAGGTCCAGTTTGTGAAAGTTAATGAAAGTCTGAGGAATTGTTGTACAAAATGACCTCCCTTCAAAATAGTCAAGATCATGAAAATTAAGGAAAATCTGAGACTGTTCTTAATTGAAGACTAGAAAGACATGAGAACTGGATACCAGATGTGATCCTAGAATAGATCCCTTTCATATAAAGGACATTGTCACAGTGATTGGCATGTGGGGCTCTTTGAGTGATGAGCAAATGGATTGGGTTGGACACTGACAGCCTAGAATTCCAGTCTTGGCACTGTCCTTTACTAGCTGTGTGTTTCAGGAAAAGCTGTTTACTAATCAATTTAGTAGTAGCAATACTACTAGTAGTAGTACTACTACTACTACTAATATCTACCTCACTGGTTCAAGCATTATTTAGAGGAAATAACCAGTAAGGGGTAAGCATACTGGTACAGACAGGTTCAAGACCTTTTGTAGTAACAGCAATGGGGACTTGGTATTTTACATTGGGTGATCAGAGAAAGCTTTATGGAAGTCATATTTCAGCAAATTTTTAGAAGAGTTGAGGAAGTGAGCAATGTGGATATCTGGCAGGAGGCAATTCCAGGCAGTACAAACAGCCAAGTGCACTGTTCCTGAAATGTGTGCATTTCAGGATGTGTGTATACTCAAGGAATAGCAAGAAGCTGAAAATTTTGACCTATTAGATAACTAGTGGAGATGTTAGACAGTTGGCTGGCTCTCTGCTGATGGCTCCATGTATGTAAAAAAGCACAAACTACTGCATGATGTCTATGGCACTAAATTGTGTATATAAAAATCATATACAATATACATTATATATGTAAATTAGGAAAAGTTACCCACCACATTCTTAACAGTGGTTATTGTTTGAGAGGGGAGTGGAATTAGGAATTGATTCTCCAGTGGTCAAGAGATTTTATTTATTGGAATTGATTGCATTTTTAAAATATAAGTATATATATATATATGTATGGAGAGAGAGAGCTCATATAATTCTAAAAATTATAATTATACATACACCAGTAAGTACCCTTTAAAGATTATTTTCTCAAGATCACATTCATAATAGTGTCTCTTCTTTACAAATTATTTTTTTCTTTCACCAAAAGCCAGTGAACTCACTTGTCTCCTGTTGCTGATTTCTTGCTGGATTTTTTCCCCCATGAATGTAATTATTATTATCAATATTATTATTTATCTTAATTGATTCTTATTATTATTTCTGAGTAGTAGCTGCAATGTGCTAAATATTTACTATCACTAATGATAATAACCACCATGCTATGTTTACATATGCTCTATCCTTTGTATGATTTACTCAGTTAATTCTCCATACCAACTTTATGAGGTGTGTCATCTCATTATCCATATTTTAATGGATAGTTCTCATTATCCAGAATTTTAATAAGTGCTGTGCTGGATTTAGATATCCTTCAATATTCTTCAGATAGTCAAATGTAAAACATTCTGGCTCATGCTTAATGTTGACATTTCATTTACTATGATTTAGTACACGTTTCTTGGTAAGCAAGGGAGAAATGTAGGCTGGATTTACAGGTAAAATTTACATAGATGAGTAGAATGAAGTATCTATAAGAAAGTGCTTTCATAGTGATTAATTATGGGTAGTCTTCCTACTCCTTCCTTTCAGCCTGTAACTTTTAGGATTAGTAGGCACATTCTGCAGAGAAGGATCCTGAAGACGTGGCAAAGTGGGAAGTTTCTCAGAGAACACCACAGCATGTGTGTTACAACTGTCTTTAACAGGGCCTGGGGAAAAGTGAAAAGTAACCAAGCTTCTTTTTTTGAGAATAATAAAGTCCTGATTCAAGTATTTTAAAAGGATAAAATAACATAGAAACATAGATTTCTGAAAAAAATTGTAGATATATAACAAGTAAAATATCAGCAAACTAAATCAAAAGGCAAGTTAGTAACAAGTCATAATCAAGTAAAGTTTATCTAATAATAGCTTATCCAATAGCCATTCATATACTTAAGTAGATTTTAGAAGTCTTGGGCAGAGTTTTACCAAGTTTCTGGATGAAAACCCTCAGAGGTGTTTGGTTATACCTTGGTTACACTCAGACTGGAGGTCTGATGTGAGAGGAAGAGAGTAGATGAGAATCACTTCATATGTAGTATATTTTGACTTGAAAACCTCTAAATGTGGAGTTGCCAATTCACTGAATGGGCTAGGGTAAGAACAGAGAGGTTTTTTTTGTGTTTGTTTACATTTGGTGTTTTGTTGTTCTTTTGTAAAGGGGATTTCAGTCTTGAATAAACTAAATTTGAGGTGCTTCTTAGGTATCAACTATTAAATAGGCAGTTAGAATATGATTTCAGAATTTATATGTACTTGAGATCTATCGGCACTGAGGTTGTTTTTAAGGCCCTGAAATAGAAATTATATTACCAGTTTATAACTTTAAACTGAAAAGGATTCTAGGCACTAAACACAGGAAAACCAGAACTTTAATGTCTAAATTAAAACATAGAAGGGGCTATCAGAGAGAGAGGTAGAAAGAATACAGTGTGAGTGTGGAATCTAGAATCTAATTGATGATTGTGCAGATGGTGAGTGTGTATCTCCTACTTACATAAAAGAAGTAAAGAGTTAGTATAAAATAAATAGATGATTTCTTTAAGTCAGTAAGAAAAAGCATACAATGTAAAAACAATAGGTGCATTATCTATGGGTAGAAAATTCACAGAGGAATAAATATGAATTTCTAATGCATATGGGAAAACTTTTAGTTCCAACTCAGTTGCTTTCTGATTGTGGACTCAAATTCCTTCAGTTACATTTCTGTTTTACTGACAGATTTTTTTTTTTAATGTTCTTCCACATCAGTTTCTATGGAATAAATTATGTGTTGTCTTGACTGCACTTTGACTGATATGACAACTACCAATTAGGAAAAGAAAAACTAATACTTGCTACTTACCTATTAGATTGGCAAAAACTAAAAAGGGTGATAGTATCTTGTCCTGATCAATGTATGGGAACATTTATAAAGCAAGAATCTGTCCAGGGGGAAATGATTATCCCTGCCTGCCATGGTTAGCCACAGATCCTTTCCGTATTTAAACATGGTCATGCTCTCTCAACTTGCCTGATAATCCTCTCTGCTTGTCAAGGCTCCCATAGAAGCAGAGAGCACACCCAGAGTCTTGGAACGAATGAAGAGGCAACTGTCACAAGTACTTAACCTGCTGTTGGCCTCCCTAGTAACCCAACCCTATCCCTGGAACCACAGATAGGTAACAGGGTAATTTGGGTTCTTATTTGCAGATCAAAAAATATTTCTAGATGAAAGAACTTGAAAGTAGAGCCCATCCCTTGGCCCCTGCTCTAAATGGGCAGATGGGTTTATTTCCCAGAACTAATCCCCACTATTGTGGTTGTATCTAAAAGTCAGATCACCTTAGACAGTATTTGGCTCCAGAGAGAAGTGTGAGGCATCATCAGCTGGGCTCTGGAGACCCTGTGCCCATTTCACCCTGAGATGTTAGCCCAGTCTTTCATTTTTGTCAACTCAGTACTGGGCATGGGGTGTAGGGCTTGGTCCTAGATACTGCCACAAATGATATCCCTGTTGTATTCTGTGTCTGTCTCCTCTTATGTTCCTAAATGTGCAGTACTTAAAGAAGGAAAGGGGGAATCAGGGCTGGAAGCAGAGCTGGACCAAAGGGTCGCTCCTGTCATGTTCCCACCTAACTGGGCTCTTGGCAGCCCCTTTTGTGTGTGCTTATCTGAATGCCTCACTCCATGTGTGTTTTTGGAGAAAAGTACCAATCTAAGAGCTAGGTATGACTTTTTGTGTAACCCATGACCAATCATTCAGCACTTCTAACCACCATTCCACATTGGATGACTAGTCTTTGGTCACCGAAGAATGAGAAAGCTCCTGAGGGTCACCTCCTCTGAGTTCTACCTATTTGGTTACTCATCCTCGCTGAACTTCAAATTGAGAAACTCAAATCAAAGGCTGTATGTGTGTTATTATTAAGAAGCCCAGAAAACACTCTTGCTATATAAGTGTGAATCTCTCTGCGAGAGATAAGGTATGCCTTTCTAGGAACCAGATATGATAGCTAAGTCATGGCAAAAACAAAACAAAACTGAGTAGACCCAGGATGGCCTGCATTGACCTAACTTCTCCTCTCTTCTGAGTGGAGCAGGTGGCTCTAATGTCTCTTCTCTCTACTTATTTCAGGAAGACTCACTTCTGTTTGGGTGATCCTACTTTACGGTTCTTGTCTTCTAGCAGTCATTCCTCTTAGACCTTTAATGGCATTCAACCAGACCATATGGATGTAGAGGAATATGAAGGATCATTTAGAGCATCTGACCATGTTGGCCTCAGTGTCCAAGGTGACATCAGAAGAACTACTCTTGCCACAAATTCTAGATTTTACTACTGGGTGGTTCACACGAGGGTGTGTTCCTGGAGGGGATATCTCATGGTTCTATCAAATACCTGGAGATCACAGAGGATTCCTCAGCACTGATACCCTTTGCACCAAGTCCAAGATCCTATGCAATGTCATAAAGAATGACTGAAGGAGGGCATCAAGGTCACACACCCAGAAAGGGATTTCCAAGCCTGAAAACATCTCTGTAGGCGTCATCTTTTTTGCTTATATACAAGCCACACTGACAAGATGGCACCAATGTGTTCTACAGTGTCCTTGTCAGTCACATACTGGAGGAACCTGATGTGTGTGCACGTTTGACTGGAAGGTGAGTAT
The DNA here is from genome assembly GCA_963574575.1 of Galagoides demidoff. Taxonomy (NCBI): domain Eukaryota; kingdom Metazoa; phylum Chordata; class Mammalia; order Primates; family Galagidae; genus Galagoides; species Galagoides demidoff. The sequence goes on from CAUYQV010152699.1 coordinate 21,243, forward strand.
TGATTAGTGACAATGGAAATATTCCCATTCTTTCCCAGGAGCTGTGTTTATTTTAAACCCTCTTCTCTGGCTTTTCTCCTTTCCCATGCATTCAACCTCCAACTTTTCCCTCATTATCTGCTTCATTGTTCTGCAGGCACTGTGTGGCTTTCCTATGAATCATTCCATCATCAAAGGTTGTGTGATCCCTTTGCCCTACAATGATATTGTCAAGCTAGGCACCACATAGATTCTCTTTCTGTATATGTTGTCTTTCTTGTGTATAAGGGAATAGTTTCCCTTTCTCAAGATACCCACTTTGTGCAGAGAATTCAATGCTGAATTCAAAATTTTGTTAAGGTAGATGAACACCACAGGGAAGATCCTGTAAGTAGCACTTACCTTCTTCCTTGGCCTTGCAAACCTCATCCCTCCTATAATCCAGCTCAGCAACATCTTTCTGAACATGTAACCTCCCCTGAAGCTCACCCAAGCTTTGTGTCCACTGGACAATGGCTAATTTTTCTAACATTCAGAAAGTCTTTGTTTTCTAGACAATGATTTTATGCCTGAACATTCTGAAGGCCGGGCTGTCATGCGGTAGATGAGAGATTGAGCAAGTTACCCAAGGAATAGGTCAATTTCCATATTCTTAGCTTAGAATTCAGCTCTCATCCAGTGTTTGGAAAGTCACAGCCTTCTGTTTAATGTATGTGCAGATTTCTTTCCCAAGCTTGATAAAATGATGCCCTCCTTTGATTGCCAGGTTGCTAAGACCTTACACCTATTCTGCCTTTCCTTTGGTCTCTTGTCCCTGCATGGTGAACCTCAAACACAGCAAGGACTCTGTGTTCCCTGCTGCCCCTCATCTTGTCATACCAGGAGAAGGGGGGAAATGGTCACTTGTATGCTTCCGTTAATGCTAAATTAACAGTTGGGGAGCAGACCTAATTTTTCCAGCCTTATTCAGGAATGGAAGAGGCTCTTCCTGAGGAGGAAGGTAGTCTCCATAAAATATTCAAGGTCAAGAGGTTTACTCCTTACACTGCTGAACTCAGACCACTAAGATTCCAAAACTCCAGTTCCATTTTTGGGACATGTGAAATGTCTCATGCTGTTCATGGAGGCTGAATGGGACCTTTCTGGGCCTATGATATCTGTAGAACCCTAAGCATTCCAACCCATGGGTGTACATGTTAAAGTATCATGATAGAGCAAGGGGACAGATAAAGTCCAGTTCCTGAGGCATATTCTTTAATTTCGCTCATATTTTTAAGTCCTTAAATGTTTGTCAATTTGTTATGTGTTTGTATATGTTGGGGGATTTTTGAGTATTTTTTTTTTCAAATTAATATGAGGGCACAGTTTTTAGGTTACATTATTCTCCCTTCCAAGGTAAAGTTCCATTTGTATAAGAGCCCCTCACCCAGGGTATTACACCCTCACAATGTGCACATTTGGTGAGATCCCATCTCCTGCCCTCCCTCCTTCTGGCAAACATCCTCCCACCTCCCCTTCTGCCTTCCCTCTACCATCAAACTGGAGTATGTCAATGTTTTATTGTTCTTATGAGCATGTTATTGCTTATATATTGATTTCATATTAGTATGGAGTACACTGGATTTTTATTTTTCCATTCTTGTGATACTTTACTAAAAAGAATATATTTCAACTCAATTCAGGTAAATGTAAAAGATATAAAGTCTCCATCTTTTTTAATGGCTGAATAATATTCCATACCATATATATACCACAGTTTGTTGATCCATTCATGGGTTGATGGGCACTTATGTTGCTTCCATTCCATGACTTGGCAATTACAAAAGGAGCTGAAATAACCATTCTAGTGCAAATGTCTTTGTGGTAAAATGATTTTTGTTCTTCTGGGTATATACCTAGTAATAGTATTTCAGGGTCAAATGGTTTATTTGTTTTTTGTTAAGATCATGTTCAGAATGACAAAGGAAGGCACCTGAGATGGTGGTGGGTATGCCATGCTACCATCAGGCTCCCTGCCTAAGTTTTCTCAGTTTTGAAAACTCCAAGTTGGCTGTCAGTCACAGCTGAGCCAACCTCTTCTTTTCTCCAAGCTTCAGTTCCTTGGATGTAATGTCCTTCCACCAAATGTAGCAGATGCAAAAAAAAAAAAAACACTCTCTTTTTAGAAGAAGCAAAATATTTGTGAAGAATAAATTTTTCTGTTTTTGGAAACAGAAAAACTATCCTTTTCAGAGGATATGTAATATTAAAAACAATTTTTTTCTAATTTTATCAAAATACTCTTTTGAGAGAAATTTTGTTGGGAGTACTGAGTGGGGAAGGACTTTCTTGCTGACGTGAGGAAACACATCCCCAGAGACAGATTCTAGGGCAGCTCTGAGGATGGTCTGATGAACCTGCCACTGTAGGTTCAGGCAGTCCTATCCTGGCTGGGGAGGTAGGCTCTTTAGGGAGTATGAAAGTGGAATATTTTTGTTCCCTCCCTCTTTTATTTTTCCCCTCTCCCGAGAGAGATGTCTGATTATGTTTTTGTTGTTACTCTTGGTGGGACTGATGGCAGGAACTGGGGTTTCCCATGCCTAGGAGCCTCTATTAATCTATCCTGAGCAGGGGCCTCTTCTCCCTGAGGTGGATGGTCACCATTGCTACATCCTCTAATTTACTTTTTTATGCTAAGATTCTCTCCTAAAGATTCCCCTAAAGATTCTCTCCTGCTCTCTCTCTGTCTCTCTCTTTTCCCTATCAGACTCTCATGTTGATGATGAATTCCATTTCTGTTTGCTATCCTTCCCAGTCAGAGGGACCTCTGCAGACCTGTAACCAGAATTGGAGGGGGCCCCCTCTCATGGCCATCTGTCTTTCTTTTACCCACAGGTGACCATGGAGTCAAAGAGCTATCCCGGCAAGAGACTGAATCTTTTCTGGTCACCTCCTTTTATGACCTGCCTGAGGGGTTGTTCCAAGAAGGGTTGTGCAACTGAAGAGTCGGCCTTTGAATCATGGGTAGATGAAAAATGAAGTAAAAGTGGAGTGGGGAAGAGGTCGGGATTGGGTTTTCTTCATGTTGAGGTATTATTGTCAGGAACCTCAAAGAGTGTGTCCTGTTTGATGTACTCAGAGCTTCCCAATATGGGCTTCTAAAACCTGTTGAAGACCTGGATGAAGGAAAGAGAGCCCCCAAGAGGCATGCTGGTAATATTCTTGGCACAAAAAAGAGCCACATTTCTGTTCTTTCCATGGTTATGATACTTCCCAGGATGGAGCAACCCAGGATGGTGTTGACCTCCCATCTTCTCGCTCAGGTATATGTCCTGGGTGTTTTCAGGATCCTTGTAGTCCGGCCTCTCCCTTAGACCCTTTGATATTTCAGATGCAGAACCTGTAAGAAACTCAGCAAACTACATTTTATCTGTATCAGAGCCTCCCCACATAAAGCTTCCCTCGGAAGACAGCTTAAACACGTGCTGTAAGAGGCGAGAGGTACATAGTGCATGTAGGAGGAGAACGGGGATGACCCGTCAGGCAAGCCTTGGAAGTGTTGCATTTATTCATATAAGTGACTTTGTGATACTGCTCTTATCTGTCATCCTAAGGCTTTCTTTCACATTCTATTCCCTGTGGACTCTCATGTCAACCCCAAGTTGCACTGGGGCCCTGGGATTCCATAGTGCAGGCTGATGAGGAATATTTGACATAGTGGAAGAAATTAATCACCTTTTCTGAAGTGAAAGTAGGAAAAGTGCCACATTGGCACCTCTCAAGTGGGCTCTCCAAACTCAGAAAATGGGAGTCTGGATGGTGTCATGTGAAGGAGGAGGCTAAGTAGAAGTTCCATTGAGAACAGGCTCTTTCACAAGTGGGCCCTGATTTCAAGGTTGCAGTGAGCTGTTAGGATCTCTCTCCAGCAACAGAGAGAGACCCTGCCTGCCTCCTTCCTTAAAAAAAAAAAAAAAAGATTAGGCCCTAAATGCCCAGGAATTAAGATTCATGGTGAAAGTTTCAAGGACAGTGAGGTTTACGTATCTCTAAGACTGTAGCATTTGAAAGTACTTTCCTACATTATTCCAGGTGATCATTGCAACAACCTCAAGAAGTTTGTGAACCAGGTTTTTTCTCTCAAGGAATCTGATACTTGTGGAAGCTAATTTGTCCTAAATCATAATCCCAAATTTTTTCCCTCCAAAACAATCATTTTTCCACTACAGCTCAGTCTGTCACCCAGTGGTAATAGCCATGGTCCATCCCCATTGTTTATTCTGCAGGTTAGATGTTGCCCAGGTTCTGAGTCTGTTCCCTGAAAGCACTATTTTCTGAGAAGGACTGGCCCTTGGAGGTGGCATGTCAGTGGTTGTGGACCCAGGACTTTATGGAAAAGATAAATAAATTAAACCTGCCACATTAAACCTGAAGAGCCTAGGCTTGAATAGCAAATCCTAATGTTTTAAAGCTCTTCCTTCTCGCCCCCCAAATTTTCCTGCCTCTGCATTGTTGCTCAAAAACAAAAATGACTTCAGAACCTAGCCTTTGCCCTTCTGATTTTAAAGTAGTAAACATTATTAATGAACAATTTGACTTTCTGCATGTATTTAACTGAACCTCGTACCACACTTAAATATGTGGTCCACGAGTCTTGGACAGAAGCCCAGTGCCCACTCTGCCCTGCCCTGCCAGCTCTTGTATCTTAGCAATGCTTCAGTCCTTCCTGAGACCTCCCATTCCTGATATCTCTCAGCTGTAGCCATTGGGTTAGAATAGTGGGAATAAGGAAAGGAAAATCAAGATTCATCTCTTTTTGTGGACTAGACTTTGTGTTCTTTACCTGAATGACATCTGTTTGTTTTGTTTTTTTTATTTTTTTTTAACTTGACACAGAGTCTCACTCTGTTGCCCAGACTGGAGTGCGGTGGTGTGATCATAGCTTACTGTGATCTCTTAACTCCTTGACTCAGGCAATCTTCCTGCCTCAGCTTCCCAAGTACCTAAGACTATAGGTGCATACCACCACACCTGGATCTGCTTTATTGTTTTTTTAAAACCTTGGTTAATCTGGGCACTCTCAAACACAGTAATATGACAGAAAGATGGTCCCAGCTGCAAACAAATTTAAAACAAGTGGAGCCAAGGCCCCAGGTTTACTAAAACACAGTTTAACTAGGCAAAGTGCTCCATCTAAAGCACATTGCTATCTAAGATAAATGAGCACAGAGAAGTTGTACTCCACCACAGAATTGCAGGACCCTATCCCAGAGTTGGTAAGCCTGTTACGTGAGAGCTTCACAAACCCCTGTCTCTTATATCCCTCTCCACCCCTGCTTTAATTTAATTAGTCATAAAGGATTCCTGAGTGTGGAGAAGGGGACAAAAGATGAGCCCAAGGCCTCTCCCCCAACCAGCCAAGCAAATCCAGCCACTCCTCATGGCCTGTGTGTAAATATACACAAACGTATATATTTACATGCACACTGAGATGTGTGTGGTACATATACACGTACAGACGTGGGTCTATACGTGCATATATTACATATCAGATGTTGTATATGATTTGTTCAAAGGTTGCAGGTGAAAAGTAGAAAAGACCTTAGAAAGGAAAATAGGACTATTGAAGGGTGGAGGGTTATTTTTATGACCTTAGTGTAGTTTTACTTTACACCAATTTTATCCCACATATTATTAGCAGGTTTCCCTTTTCTCCTTGGAGAAATAGACTTGGTCACCACAACTTGGCTTTTGGATGGCTGAAAGTTCCTCAACAATTTTTTACAAATTCCCAGGAACATTTTTGTATAACCCACAGAAATCACAAGTATCTTAGGCATCTAGCATGGTGAATGTTCATACAGGGAATGCACTGTGAATGTACCCGGGTTAAAAATTTCCTCCTACCTAGAAGCCTCCTGTGTGAGTGTCTCCTTCTATCAGAGCCTCTGGCCACTTTCCCTGCTCTTCCCTTGGGGGGGGTCACTACTTTGACTTCACAGTCCTCCTTATTTTTTGCCAGGCATACTTTGATGCATTTTGTGTGTATTTACTCATTTAATTCTTGCAATAATCCTATGAAAAAATGCTATTACTGTCCTCGTATTAAAGATGAGGAAACTATGGAGCACAATGTTTTGGCTGTTTCCCAAGGTCAGAGCTAGGATCCAGTTTCTGAGCTGTGGCTGCGGAATCACATTCTTTAGCCAATAAATAATGCTGGGGGGTGGGGAGGAAATGGCAAGCTGGAAAAACAGTCCATTTCAATGCAATTAGATGGGTTGAAAATAACCACTAACCTCCATCTAGCACTTTGCAGGTGGTTTTACACTTATTGTTAGAGTTCACATTTTCTAAATGGTGTCTCAGAAGGTTGTAGGGAGTCCGAGGCTCAGAGAAGAGATTTGCTCAAAGGCCAAACTGGATGAAGAGTCAAATTTGAGCACAAGATAGACTAGAAACCATTACTTTTCCCCTCCTTTTCACAGTACAGGAGGAACCTGAGCCAGCAGGGTTAAAAGAGTTGTAGTCTCTCCTTTCCAGTAGGCCCCTCTCAGCACTCTGCATGTGGGGGATGCTAAACTTGTATGAAGTCCACGTCACCCCTTGATTTTGAATTTCATGCTCAAATACTTTTTAAACTCTCAAACTTCATAAGGGAACCTGGGGTCTCAACTGCATTCATGCTGATAACAGGAGATTTCTTTATGACTTTGTTTTTAGGATGATAAAAAGAGATGTAGGGGGAGGAATGAGGATCTGGGTTAGCAGAGCAAAGGCTTTCTGTAAATTCAGGGCTCCAGTAGGGGCGACTCGTGGGCACTTGATCTGTCCTGACAACCCACACAACCTTGGACAAGGAAAAGATCATGGCATCCACTCATGGCAACCACACAATTTTACACAATATTGATATCTTGTGTGAACTTATCAAAAATGATATGCCAAACAACACAGTTATGACTTAAATGTAACACATTTGGCAAATTCTATCTGTGCGATTGTGAGCCCAGCATGCCTGATTTTGCTGAGTTTCTTACATTCCAAGTTCTCAAGCTGCTGCTGGCTCTACAGCTTCACAGGTCTCAATGCTCACTTTTCTTGAGAAGCAAAAGAGCATGAAGTAACTGGTGTTGTCACTTCTTTGTGGAATCAGAACTTCAAAGTGCCTAAACAAACCCCCCAGCAAGCTCCTAGATTTCTTCACTAGCTTTGGTAGTGTGGATGTGTGGGCAGTGTTCTCACTGAAGCTCCTTCTGGTACTGAGCTCCTGTGCCTGACTGTGGGGGCGCCTCTGTGGGGACTTGCCTACTGCAAGGCAGGGCATTGGCAGGCAGGGAGTAGCGGCCCTCAAATTCAGCTGCTTCCAGCTGATACCACATCATCATTTCCCCAAAGACATTGTGGTGTCTGTTGTTATAACCCAAACCTCCCTTCATATAATTTCCCAGAGAGAATATGCCTTGGGTGGCTAAAGTCCTGAGCCTGGGAAAGACCTGGGATGGGTGGGTGAGCAGCTCAGCACTACAGTGGATCAGTTCTCACCCCGGCTATGCTGTTTCCAGCACCACCTCGGTTTTCTAGTTCTTTTGAAGATACAGCTGATCCTTGAACATGGATTTGAACTGCAAGGGCCCTCTTATAAATGGATTTTCTTCTGCCTTTGCTACCTCTGAGATGGGAAGACCATCCTCCTCATCCTCACCCTCACCCTACTCAATGTGAAGACAATGAGGAGGAAGACCTTCATCATGATTCGCTTCCAGTTAACGAACAGTAAATGCATTTTCTCTTATGATTTTCTTGATAACATTTTCTTTTCTCTGGCCTACTTTATTGTAAAAGCACAGTGTATGATACATATACCATACAAATGTGTTAATTGACTGGTTATGTTATTGATAAGTTTTTGGTCAATCGTAGGTTATTAGTAGTTAAATTTGGGGGGAGTAAAAGTTATTCTCAGATTTTTCCTGTTGAGGGGTATTGGCACCCAGGCTGCAGATATTCTCAGGGCAAAGTGACAGTACAAAGCTAGGACAATTTTTTCACACTATAATAATGTAATAAAATGAACAAAAGTAAAATATGTATATGTTAATATGTATGCATGTGTCTATATGCATATAATATATATAATCTCCTAGAGAATACCATGAATAGAAAAGGTCATAATATTTGAAACATGTTAGGCAATCACAGAAAGAAGCATAGAAAAATTCAAGAATTGCCACGCCTTCCTATCCCCCCTGCACTCCCACTCTCCAGCCCACCTGCTCTCCTACTCATCCACCCAGAAGCAGTAGAAGTGGAGGAAAGAAAGACAAAAGACAAAATTTGTTAAAATATTGCTAAGATCCTCCCTACCCACAATTATATCGAAGTAAACTAAATCATTGGCTAGATCACCTGACATAGGTTCAAGAAATCCAACTTGACCTCCCTCCTGCTGCCTGAGCAATGCGGGCATGCTCCTTCTCTCACCTCTGTGTTAACCTCAAATACAAAACTGTGTAGGTTACAGTAACACCTCCCAGATTCTGCCAACATCAATATGCTTTAATAAAAAAGCCTCTATCACTTGGCATGATTAGAATCCTCTAACTTAAAATACATCTGACTCTGTATTTGACTACGTAGAAGGGTTGTTGATATCACCATTCTTCACCATGAGCATATTTTCCAATCATACAGTCAGAGATAACCCGATATAATGAAACTGGACATTTGCTATTGACAAAGGGGCTTAACACAACTATGAGATTTCTCTCTGATTAAATTGCTGCTGTGGTTCACTGAGTTTACCTGCCTCTACTTCACAGTGTGGATACAGAAGATGATTAAGGAGGTTGTGACTTGAACAACAGGCTGGAGACAAGAAATGCATTTTAGCTGCTATTGCCCAAAAGGCCAGGCCCTGCCTGAATCTGGAGACTTGTTCTTTTTTTTAATGATATAAGCTAAAGAGCAGTCTTGTTCCAGTATTAGTTCAATTCCTACCCCTAAAGGGCCTGTTGTTCCCTTTGGAGGTCAATCCCTAGGAAGGGACTGCACTTGTGTGTAGGAGAAGCCTGCCTTCCACAGAACCCTACTGTCAACTGTGCCCAAGAGGGAGTGCCTGGTGATCTAAGGTGGAGCTCAGGCAGTGAGTGATGTTAGCACTGAGGAGTGGCTGTAAATACAGATTACCATTAGTAAAGAGGTTTGACTGCACAGAGACCACAATAAATCAATTTCCTATAGACTCATATCAAAACCATCTCCTGCCCCCTGGAAAAATTGTCTTCCATGAAACAGGTCCATGGTGCCAAAAAGATTCGGGACTCCTGCAATAAAGAATTTCAAATACTTAGCCCATGGTATTTGCATTCCAGACTCATACTCCCAATTTCCAATAAGACTTCTGTACTTTTGTGTCTCCGACTTTGGGAGGGGCATCAAATATTTTATTGACCTACCAATTATTTATACCTAAAGCTTCTGGTGGAAGAACATCCTTGTCCTTTGCTTTTTTTGGTAGCATTTCATATAATTGAAATTTAGTAGATGTTTACACTCCTTTTATGTCTATTTCCCTATGAGAAGAAAACCTTCAACATGCAATGATCTCTATTAGCTTTATTCACTTACATCTCTTGGAGGATATTCACAATCTGCCACTGTAATACTCAGTTGGTATATATAATATGAATGGAAAGAATCAGTGAGTAGATAAATATAACATCCATCTTTCAATTTCATTTAAAAAACCAAGATTTTGATTTATTTTAAAAAACTCAAGTTTTTAATAAGAATATACTAAAAAAATACACATTTGATAAAATGGAAAGAACATGTTTTATAAACTTTAATACAATGACAAAGGTGGACAAGTTATTAAGTAAAACATCTAAATATATGATGTAAGAGCAAACAAATGGGTAGATAGATAAATAATAAATCAAGAAACTAACAATAAATAACATTAGGATAGTCATCTCTTAAGAACTGATACCCCTAGAACTGAAAGTTATTTTTTTTTTCAGTTTTTAGCCAGGATTGGGTTTGAACCCAGAACCTCTGGTATTTGGGGCTGGCACCCTACTCCTTTGAGCCACAGGCACTGCCCTGGAACTGAAAGTTTTTAACACATATGAGCTTTCTTTTATATACTGACAAAGTATTTGCTAAATTCAATTCAATAAATCCAATGACTAAAGTAGAAATAAAAGCCTTTTGCAATATCCAAAGACAAACACACTAGTATGATATGGAAGATAAGTCAATGAGAATATTTCAGGTTGACCTAGGCCTCCATCTTTGCTTCTCAGTCTTTCTGGCAAGTTTGTTGATGTGGAGAAGGATCTCATGATGTCCACTCCGACAATTTCCCAGGCACAGTATTTCTTCTCTTGAAGGTGGACATGGATTCCCTGGAAGAACCTCTCTGAGGCCAGTGTAGGGCCCTCAGTCACCGTGGCAGGGTCTTCCTCTCCCATGGCCTGCACCAAGCAGGTGTCCAGGTGTTCCAGCTCCTCATGAAGTGCAGGGTACAGTTTGTCCAGGAGGGTCGTGTTCTAGCAGCAGAGGCGCCTCTGTGTGGAGGAGGCTGAGGATCTGCTGGAGCATCTCATGGAGGACAGACATGGCCTGGGCCTTCTGCAGCTGGCTGCCATCCACCATCTCCCAGGGGAATCCAAAGTCACTTCTGTCTTTAAGACACAGGAACAGGGATATTTTTCTCATGTGGCTCGGACAAATCCATTTCTCACCTCCAACCCAGACAGGACTTTGTATTGCCTGTAGACGGTATCCCTTCTTTTTCTTCCCAATGATTGAAATGTGCCTACTGAGAGACTTTATGCATGGTGAATTTGGAAGAATATACATCCTGTGCGGAAGTCGTGTGCGCTTTTAAAGGGCTGCCTACAGATGAGAGTCTGGCTTGAATACTGACTTGAAGTACAAATTCAAATTGTATGGTGGTGGTGATTTTTGTAGCTTCATGCTCCTCATCCCATTAAAAGCTCATACAATAAAATTTCATAGTGAAATAAACATACCACTAAAACCAACATTAATTGGGACATGATCAAAGTATTACTTATCTTGGAAATAAAAGTTGGGTAAATTATGTCTACAAAATTCAATCAGTCAGCAATGAGGTTTCCAAGAAAGATTCCTGTAAAGAAAAGTGGGCCAGGTAGGAATCATGGAATATGAAAGACAAAGGAAAGATGCGCCATCAAAAAAGTGGCTAGAAATTCCACTTTAATGCAAATAACATCTCTGAAATATTCATAAGGCAATAACATGACCTATATAGGCTGTGAAGAAGGAGGGAGAGACTGACTCTCTGTAGAATAGCTTTCCTAAACCTTTGGGTTCAGTTACTTTTTACACACAATTATTGAGGACTCACTAAGTTTTTCACATACAAAATTTAAACTGAGAAGCTTTTAATAAGATTATACAAGCACACATTCTATGACCTGTTATAGCCGTGACAATGTCACACATCACTTGACTTTTGGAGAAGACCATCAGAAACTCAAAAATGAGGAAAAGAAATCTTAACCCTAGAATAAAAATAGTTTGATCTGTGTACTCTCAGGAAGTGTCTCAAGAGTCCCCAGGCAACAATACAGCTATTGAAAAATGTAAATAAATTGACATTTAATGGAATGTTGAACTTAGCTATATAAACTGTGATAATATGTCTGTTATTGATACTAAAAAAGTTAAAAGCTGGTATAGAGTAATGATTTTTAAAAGAAACTAAAAACATTAGCATTGACTTTCTACCTAATCCAGATCTCATTAATTTTGTTTATAATAAAGGGCCTAGGGTGACTTGTTTTAGTGTTATTAAATAATTCATCAAAATAGATGATTTTTTCATTCTAACACATCACTATTTTTCTTAAGGACAAGCTTTAAAAAGATATCATTTTAAGATCTTACAAAGGTGCATGTAAAATCTATTAGATGTAGAATATAAATGTCTTAACACAATAACTAAGAAAATACCGTAAGGCTATGTTAACCAGTTCGATGAAAATATTTCAAATTGTATATAAAACCAGCACACTATACCCCATGATTGCATTAACATACACAGCTATGATTTTTTTAAAAACTGTAATACTCAATATATACTAATAACATTTGTTATTTTGCATATTGTATCCTGTATCTCTTGTAATTTCAGAAGTCAAATGTGATTTGAATATTTCAATTTTATTATAGCTTTTTTCTTTTCTTATAAAAAGATATCATTTTGCCTTTGCAAGTATTTATAAAAATCAGAAATAAAAATATGCATAGCTTCCTAAATTCCCTTCATCACCTGCCTATCTGTGTGCCCCATTCGTATTACACATGCAGAGACAGAGACACATAGAGCTTTTGCTTATGGCCCCAGGGTTCCATTTTCATAGTTCATGTGTAACAAAGGCCCTTGTTACTGTTGGCTCAGAGCCATCCAGGGGTCTGATCAGCTATCCAGTGGGGCTAGTCTAGGGCCCTACTACTATCAGTGCAAGATAAAGTTAGCTTGCTTTGTGGAATCCATAGAAAACTGGGCACATGATGACCCCCTAACAGGCTTCATGGGACTTCCTTTTACAGGACAAGATATTAGGTTTGCCTGTTTGTACTTTTTCTTCACTTGGTTTTTATAAACTGGGTCATCCATCAGCTTTATGATTGTCACAAACAGATCTAACCGCCTTTTAGATACATTAATTGTTATTGGTTCTAGTTTTGGGTTCTGTGTATTTTGAACCTTAATCCTCAGGAAGGATTCCAGACTCTACATGTGCCTACTGACTGCTGTATGTGCCATTTGTAAAGAAAAGAAAGAGAATGGAGCCACCAATACCCTCTTTTTAATTAACTAAATTAAATAAATGAATTTTCACAAGGTCTTTGCTCTCATTAGAAGTTGTGACTTTCCAATACTTGCATTACTAATATTAGGCTCTTCACCACTTGTTGCTAAATGCACTCAAATATCCGTCAGTGTCCCTTCTGATCAAGTATTGTTTCATTTTGTTTTGTCTTTAAAGGAGGCTGTATGCAGAGATTTCTTGGAATGCACTGGCCCCATGAATAATTTTCCCTGCTGGAATGATTTGGTGGGTCCTAGGGAGAAAACCCAAGATGCAAATGGCACTGGGATAGCACTGGTCCCCTCCAATACTGTGCAGCCTGCTGTGGAATTGGTGCCCTGGTGCTGGGGACACTGGTTTAGTCGTCTGTGCCGGAGAAGCTCTCAGGGTCCATGTCAATCTACTCTCCCACTGATGGGTTCAGCGGGCTCAACAGTTGACTCAGTGCCCGTATCCCTACGGTTCCACCTGCCGCAGTCCAGCCAACTCTTTAAAAGCATATCTGTTTTTCCCAGTTCCCGAGCTGCTACTGGCCCTTTCTACCTGGTTTCGTGACATGAACTTTTTTTTTTTCCAGCAAATCAGAGTCGTGGGCCTGCTGCAGTCCGCTTCTGGGTGGAATCAGAACGCCCAAGCGAATACACAGAAGCTCAGACGAGCGCCTGCGTTTTTAATCTCCTCATCGGGTGTAGTCATGTGGGCGTGGTTCCCTCTACTTAACGGTTTCTGTGCCCAACGGGCCACCCTCCACCTCCGCAGCGCGGAGCTTGGCAGGAGGGGCGGGTCTCGGCGTAGCCATGTTTAGATTCTTCCTTCTGACCCTGCTCCCAGCTGGGGCTGCACGGTGATCCCTTGCAGCTTATCCCTGGGCACCAGGCTCCGATTCCCGCCTTCCCAAAGTCCCTCCTTCGGTAGACCGGAGGAGGATGAAGTCCTGCTCGCTGCAAAACCCGTGCGGGCTCAGGGCAGCGCAGCGCTCTCTCCCCTCCAACCCTGCCCTCGGTTCTCCAACATTTCCGAATCTTTAACAAGTCTGTAACTCTGGGTATAGCTAAAGGGATTTTCAGGGTAAGGTGACTATGGAGCCAATTTGAGGAACTTTTGAGCCCCGAAATTATAGCGAAAAACAACAATTTTAAATGTAAAATTACACTTAAAAAGCAGCAAAAACGGAAGGTGTTGGGTAATCACAGAGAGCGGGAGCCAGATGAGTCCAAAAAATGTTCATTTCCTTGTTCCTAAACTGGAGCCTAAAGAAAATCAAAGGGAGAAATATGGCTTAAGGCAGGTGGTGCAGTCATGCAGATCTGTAATCTTAGTAACTCGGGAGTCTGAGGGGACAATCCTCAGGGCCCCAGTAAGCCACAGCAAGCTCGTACTGAGTCACTGTATTCCAGTCTGGGCGATGGGGAAGATCTCAGTCTCCTAAATAGCCTTTAACATAACAGTCTCCCAATCCTACCCCACCCCACCCTCATTGGGAGAAAAGCAATATAAAAGTTGGGTTTGTAATCTGAAGAAACAATTTGAGAGATTGCACCTAAATTAAAACCACTATCTGCTACCTAAGCCATTTACACACACACACACATTTCCTGATTAACTTCTTCAATTACAATCTTGCGGATATTACCTTAATATCTCTCATTTCTACCCAAATAGACGCTCCGCAGAATGTCAGTTGCCAACCCCTGTGTTCTCTGAAATCCCCTCATAGATGTCTACACTTTTTTTTTTGAGACAGAGTTTCATTTTGTTGCCCTCAGTAGAATCCTGTGGCATCACAGCTCACAGCAACCTCCACCCCTCGGGCTTAGGCAATCCTCTTGCCTCAGCCTCCGGAGTAGCTAGGATTACGGGCGCCCACCACAACACCCAGCTATTTTTTGTTGTTGCAGCTTTGCCAGGGTCAGGTTTGAACCCTCAACCCTCAGTATATGGGGCCGGCACTCTACCTACTGAGCCACAGGCACCGCCCTACACTGTCTTTTAACTACTGAGTCATGGTGGAAGGGATGCAAGGTTATTTTCAAAGAGATAGTGAGAAATTCCTCCTCGATTGTAAAGTCAAGCAACATGATCTGATAGTTGAATTTGTAGAACTATCAATTTACTCTTGAGTTAATAATGTACTATCAAACAAGAGATCTTTCCTTATATCTCTTGTTGTTCTGCACCCGGATTGGTAGGTTCTCTGCCTCCCAGTGCGGGCACAGTATGTTAAGGGAGTGATCATTCGGGTCAGCTGAACAGGCTGGAGACTAGGATCACATTTTGATCATCTCTCTCTCCATATCGCTGCCCATTATTTTAAGAGAGCATGCTGTGCTTGAAGCCGAGAGTATTTTTCCTCTTTAACACAAAAATATAAAGAAACAGGATTCTTCCAATGTTAGGGTCAGTTCTTCTTTCTCACATTTGGAGAAAAATAGGTAATGGGACAAAATTTCTCATGTTACTTCGGCTACCCACATCGGCTATCAACATACTCTGTCTCTGTGTTTGTCCATCCTGGCCAGTAGGTGGCTCTCTATTCCTTGTAAATATGTTAATAGCCCCCAGAGTAAAATGGATCCTGTTTCCTTTCTTCCTGTGCTACTGTTAGTTACATCATTGCAATGGGGTATTCCCTTGTTTCCAAAAACATTCACGGGCGGGGTTTGGGTGGGGGGGAGGAAAGCCCTCTGTTGTGGGAGTTTCTGATGAACCTCCAACTTTTGCTTTCATTGGTAGTTGTGTACTCTTAAGGGAAAACTGACAGCCAGAAACCACAATGGGAGAGGAAACAGCTGCACGGATGTGCAGTGCAGGTTAGGGAGGAGTGAATAAGGAGATCACACTGGGGATTTCTACACTGGGGAAGGAAGAAATTATTGTGATATGAGAATGAAAACATGTGGTCTAGTAAGCAGGGAGGAGGGGGGTATGTGGCAGGCATCACAATTAGTACTTAAATTATATATCCTTTCAACTTCACTTTAGTAAGCTAACCTCTCTTTCAGATATTTACAGAAACCACCATTTCATAGGACAATATAAAAATCATAGATACCTCCAATGTAAAGGGTAATTATTTTTCAGTATTCTTCCCCAAATTGCTTGTTTTTAAACTGTTACTTTTTATAGTAAGTTACTGAGAGAAAAGAACTCACTGTTCTGGTATAGATAATGTCAAAAAAAGTGACATCTTCCACATACATGTCCACTCCCACTCTATATGCCCCCTTCCACATATGTTAAATCATCTCTCTGTGAAAGATATTCTGCTAAACACTTTAAAATGTTTTTGTTTGCTTAATAAAATAACTCTAGATATATTTTCAGTTCATTTTATACTTAAGGAAAAATGAGATTCAGAGAATTTAGTGAATTGCCCCAGACCACATCTAACTCTGAAGAATTTAGATTCAATACCGAATTCTACATTGCATGTTATAGGTAATTGCTCAGGTTTCATATTTTGGAATTTTGTGAAGTTTTAAAACTTGCTTTGAACCCAAGTTCATATGCTTTCTTGTCTTCATTTTATTCATGGGTGCTATTGTTATTTTTGCTGATTTTCACCTGATGTATTCTTTACCCTTGATATTGGGAAAGAGAAATTCTCTGATCCAGTTTCATTCGTCCATCATAAGAAGTGATTGAGGTAGACTATTACATTTATTCAGTCTGTGTATATGTACTTCATCTACAATTTATTTATTTATTTATTTATTTTTTGGCCGGGGTTGGGTTTGAACCCACCACCTCCGGCATATGGGGCCAGTGCCCTACTCCTTTGAGCCACAGGCACTGCCCTGCTCCTACAATTTATGATAATGAAGATGACATACAAATTTAATCAGGAGAAATGCAAGGAATCTTAGAAAAGGCAGAAGAGGCTCGGTGCCTGTGGCTCAATCGGCTAAGGCACCAGCCACGTACACCTAAGGTGGCGGGTTCGAATCCCGAGCCCGGGCCCGCCAAACAACAATGATGGCTGCAACTAAAAAATGGCCAGGAGTTGTGGTGGGCGCCTGTGGTCCCAGCTACTTGGGAGGCGCAGGCAGGAGACTCGCTTGGGCCCAGGAGTTGGAAGTTGCTATGAGCTGTGATGTCATAGCACTCTACCCAGGGGGATAGCTTGAGGCTCCGTCTCAAAAAAAAAAAAAAAGCAGAAGAAAAACTCTTGGCATGCCTCTATGTACTACAAAACAAAGTGAGTTTTTAATTGCAGTAGTTAAAATAATGTGACATATTGGACAATTAGGTTGGACAATGAGATTATTAAAATATATAACCCCTAAAATTAATTTTTCTGCAGTATTTAAATTTAGGAAAAACGATATGTATGAGGTTAGTATCAGAGAAGAGTATTAAATGGATTTTTGTAGCCTTTTTAAATTGCCTCTCAATAACCTCTTACTTCAACAGTAACAAACCTGGTTCCCACTATCTACCATCTATGCAGGTAATAGTTCAATTCCAGAATACTTTGTTAGTTGTAGAATTGCTAACTAGTGCCACCATAAGAAACAGCTGTATTGCATAAAGCCTAATGGTTAAATACAATTTCTTTTGCTTTTAATCCTAACAGATGCCATTCGTCTCCAAAGTTACTTCTCTCAATATTTCTTCCTCTACTAACTTTAGTGAATTTATTTCACACATCTATAATAGTTTGAATCTTTGTCACATTCTGCATTCTATCCTGAGGTCTACTGATCCTCCTAATGATTTTTTAGATTTTTCTCACATTAAATCTGCTTGCATCAATATTTGCATACTAAGATAAAATTATTTGGGTTTTGATAAATGCATATTGGGATTATCAGTCATTAAAGTATCATAGAGAAGGGTTCAACTTCAGCACCCACTTTGAACTCCTGAAAACCATAATTTGTTTACGATCTCTCTGTTTTTGGCTTTTCCTGAATGCCTAATTGAATTCTACAATTAGACTATGTGTAGCTTTGAAATAAGCTACCCAAGTGTCTTCCAAAGTGGCTGAACATTTTTGCATTCCCATCATCAATGGATGAGAATTTCCACTGCTCTGAATTCTCATCACCACCTACTATTAGAAGGGTTCTTTGAATTTGAGCCATTCTAATATGTATGTTATAGCATCCTTGTTGTTCTAATCTGTGTTTCCCTAATTACAGATGATGTGAGTCTTTTTGAATGCTAATTTGTATTAAAGTATCAATTCTTATTTGTATATCTTCTTTAGTTACATGTATATTAGGGCCCTTACTCATTTTGAATTGGAGTTTGTCTTCTTACTGTAGAGTTTTATGTGTCTCTGAATATTTTGGATACAAGACCTTTTATTGATATGTATTTTGCAAATATATTTTCGGAGTCTGTGATTTGTCTTTGTATTTTCTTAACATTTTCTTTGTATTTTCTGTACATTTTAGAGTAGAGTATCTTTTTTTTTTTTTTTTGCAGTTTTTGGCCACGGCTTGGTTTTAAACCACAAACTACAGCATATGGGGCCAAAACCCTACTCCTTTGAGCCACATGCAAGGTCCAAGTATATTAATTTTTTTTAAATTAA
>CAUYQV010152705.1:0-51311 GCA_963574575.1 Galagoides demidoff
TCCTGCCTCCGCCTCCCAAGTAGCTGGGACCACAGGCGCCCGCCACAATGCCTGGCCATTTTTTGGTTGCAGCCATCATTGTTGTTTGGCGGGCCCGGGCTGGGGATTCGAACCCGCCACCTTAGGTGTATGTGGCTGGCGCCCTAGCCGATTGAGCCACAGGCGCCGAGCCAAAAATTGACATTCTTGATTCTACTTCTTTTTTTATTTTTAAGAGACAAGCTCCCATTCTGCTGTAACCCAAACTAGAGTGTACTGGTGTAATCATAGCTTACTGCAACCATGAACATCTTGGCTCAACGGATCCTCTTGCCTCTCCCTCTCAAGGAACTGGGACTAGGTGTGAACCCCTGTGCCTGGCTTCTTGATTCTACCTCTCTTAGCTTGCCTTCTATACGTCCTCTTTTATTATCTTTTTTCACAAAAGTTTTATAAAAAGTTATACAAGCTAACTTCATATCATTGGGTTGCACGTCTGTTATATCAATAATGTTTCTCCTACATTTGCTACTTGTACACAAAGTTTTCCATAAAAAATCTAAAGACTTTATAAGAGAAATATTTATTAGTATAAATTGTTGACTTTACCTTAAAATTGACTATATCTTAAAATTAAGTTAAATGAAAACAAAATTTATCCCTGCCAATTTCCTGTCATCAGATTATTCAGCAAGAGCTCGGTCCTAGTCTATTTTTTTGTTACTATAACAAAATACCACAGACTGAGTAATTCATAAAGAGCAGAAATTTATCTGTTTTGTGGTTTTGGAAACTGGAAAGTCCAAGAGCAGGGTTCCAGCAGCTGGTGAGAATCGTCCCAGGGTGGAAGGTAGAGGGAGAAGAGAGTGCAAAAGACAGATAGGAAGAGAGCTGACCTTACTCTGTGACCAGGAGCCCACTCCGGTAAGAACCAGCCCACTCCTCTGACAGCAGCAGGAATCCACTCATGAAGGTGGAGCCCTACAAGTCCCACCTCTCCACACTCTTACAATGACAAAACAAGCAACTTTCAATGTGACAAGTATGTTCAAACAATTGCAAACTCTATTTTTATTTTATCTCTATGTTTGTTTGTTTTGACCTCTGTCTAAATTAATGGGTCTGATTAAAATACTGATAGTAGTAGTGCAGAGGTTAAGAAATCGGACATAGGAGCCAGACTGCCTGGGTTCAAATCCTGGCTTTACAACTTATGATCAATAGGCATGTTACTCAACTCTTCTCTGCCTGAGTCTGTAAAATGGGGATAATAATAGCTACTAATTCATAGGTTATGATGAAGATTAAATGTGACATTATAAGGAAAACACTTCTGACAGTGCCCGGTCAGAACAAGCACTAATGTTTTATACCATATAATTGTCTAAGTATGCAATAAAAAGTTGGAGACTGAACTTTAAATGAAATAAACACAAAAACTTTGTAAACCTCTAATCTCTTATATAGAAGCTACCTAATAATATACAAACAGCTTTGTTCACTGAACAAATAGTCAAGAGTCTGTATAATGAGCTCTGGCCTCTTCTAGGAGAAGAATACTATATAGAAAGAACAAAGAAGACAGAAATTTTATGAAGTTTAAAAAAAAGGCACATTTGATGATAGAAAATGCAAACATAGTCTCCTTTCCAGCTTAAAAGAGACTAAACTTTAGGCTAAAAATCTTAGAAATTTAGAGATAAATTAAGAACAGACATTGATTAAATTCTTCCTGGAAAGACTCCTCTAAAAAAGAATTCATTTTAAATATGTAAATATTGCATAATCTGTTTTCTAACACAGATTTATTGTCATATAGTGAAAGATTTACATGTAAAGATCCACATGACACTTGCATTTCTTTAGTTTTTAGTTTAAGGTACATCAAGAAAATATGCCTCTCTCTCAATTTAAAGAATGTATTTTATGGGAATACAATGACAAATTTCATAAGTGATGTTCATGTATGCTCAACTTGAAAAAGGGGCTCATTATGAATAAATTCAAGGCCTCAGAACAGCAATTTATGGACAGAACTATTATCTCTGTAGGGTGACTCAACTCATATTCTGAAAGACCCTAGACTGGTAACCATGCTGTACGCATTGCTGAAGCCACAACAAGGTACTTGGTGTTAAATACAAATGATTAAAGATAGCAGAAACTCCAAGAGTACAAACAAGGTGTGTGATTTCGGCGTGGGAGAAGGGCACAAACAAAGAAAAAGAAGCATTTGCTATAAAGTACCAATATTGGGTTCTATCACGTCAACGTACTACAGTTAATTTAAATTCACTCAGTCACTTTTTTTTCTGGGTAAAGCGTTATTAAAAATTATGAGTAACTCATGAGTAAGTACTAGCAATAATTTCTCAAGAATTTTGCATATAATAATGATTAATTTTACATAAAATGACCACTCCCCATTATTATCAAAACTATTGGCAGCCCTGTAAAAAGACATGTCAGCAGACTTCGATGTAATTTATAACTCTTGCTTTTCAGCTCACATATCTAACTTAAAGTGGCTTAGGAATAACAAAACAAAATTGTTCATGGTAAAGGAATTTGTTAGGCTCAGTAACTGGAAAGTCCAGGAATGTCCTAGATTTGGGGATAGGTTCTCCCCTTCTCTTAGCTCTTCTTTCTTAATATTGTTTTCCTTATTGTTCAGTTTTCCCAGTGTGAAGGCGAAGATAGCCATCAGACTCCGAGATTGCATTCTCTTGGTTTCGCAATTCACTGTTGGAAGGGTATGCCTTGTTCAATAGTTTGAGTAAAACATAATCCCTCTGGTCTGATCTTATGTGTAAACCTAAAGCCAAGGGGTGGTCCAGACCACATGGGCAAAAAGTGATGGAGAAGTCCTTGCCCGAAGAGCACTCTTGGCTCCAGACAGAGAAAGAAGGATAATAGCTAGACAAGGAAATCAACAGATGTCCACTAACCTGACTTTTCTTGATTGTCATTTCAGTAATACCAGTCAGTTATCCATCCATTAGTTATTAACACTTTCTATATCCTAAGTACTATCTACGCTTAAGAAGATCTGATCTCTGCCCCCATGGAGCTTACAATCTACTATATGTTTTGAAAATCAGCTAACATAGTTTCTATGATGGTCTGGATTAAAAATCCTGATGAAATGAATGTGATAAATGTTTTAGACTTTTTAATCCATTTTCTGCTATTTCCTTCAATTGTTTTTTCTTTGGTGACAATAAAAATTAAGTATTTGGAAACTATTTTTCTGTTTTTTAACTGTGAATGCAATCTTCCTATTGATTATTTGTTTATATAGTGAGAATCACATTATTAAACGTTGATTTTTAAATACGAGAATATATGCTTACTACCTAAATTTTCTTGAGATAAAAAATTAAGAAAGAAAACTTCACTCACAATCTGTATGTAATTTTCAGTATATATTTTTTCCAGTGTAGTTTTGTGTCTAAAATTTTTAATGTTATTATACTTGCACTATGAATGCAATTTGGTAGCAAACTTTGTCCCTTAATAATATAAAATCTGTCCCATGTCATGTCTTTGTCCTGTGCTTATAACAAGCATGTCTTATATACCATGGTAGTGACTACAATAAATTTCTTCAAATAAATACCTCATAATGAATTTAACCACTTCCTAATATTGAGGATTTAAGTTGTTCCCAATTTTTTATTATTATAAAGATCACCATAATACATAAAGCTTTTTTTTTTTTTTGGAGAAAGTCTCACTATGTTGCCCTCGGTAGAGTGCTGTGGCGTCACAGCTCATAGCAACCTCCAACTCCTGGGCTTAGGCGATTTCTCTTGCTTCAGCCTCCCAAGTAGCTGAGACTACAGGTGCCCGCCACAATGCCTGGCTATATTTTGGCTGTAGTTGTCATTGCTGTTCAGCAGGCCCAGGCTAGGCTCTAACCCAACCACCTCCAGTGTATGTGGTCGGCGCCCTAGCCACTTGAGCCACAGGTACTGAGGCACATAAAGCTTTTCATGTGGATTCAGGACTATCCGTTGAGGTAGAGTTCCATAAGTAGGTTAGAATAGAAGGGATTTAATGGCTCTTATTACATAAGGCTAACTTGCATCACAAAAGCAGAGTACCAACGTACAGTTTTATTGATTATTGATAACAAATGTGATAAAAAATCCTACCAGGGATTGTGTATTATTATGTCACTTTACATGTTCTATTTTTATAAGCAAGCAAGTATAGGTATAATTTGAGATATTTGCCGAGTCATGATGGTGAGCACTTTTTGAAGACAGCCAAATCATTGCACTTCCTCTTATAATACATGTGCATTTTTAATATATTGAAATGTATTTGGAACCATGAGGAAATTAGTACATTTAAAATTAATGCTTAAAGGCTCTGCGCCTGTAGCACAGTGGTTATGGCACCAGCCACATACAAGGAGGGTGGCAGGTTCAAGCCTGGCCAGCTAAACAACAATGACAACTGCAACAAAACATAGCTGGATGTTATGACAGGTGCCTGTAGTCCCAGCTACTTGGGAGGCTGAGGCAAGAGAATCACTTAAGCCCAGGAGTTGGAGGTTGCTGTGAGCTGTGATGTAACAGCACTCTACTGTGGGGTGACATAGTGAGACTCTGTCTCAAAAAAAAAAAAATTAATGCTTAAAATAAGCCAATAATTGAAACTCCTTCAATGGGGCTTTTTTTTTGAGATGAGAGAACTGTTCCTCCTTTTAGTTCTAGTCTTTTGTTATATTTTTGTGATTGATTTTGATGGCAGTGAAATAGTACTTTTGCCCATTGAAACCCCAATCTTCCCTGAGATACTATTGGTATTTTCTGAAGAAACAGCCGCAAAACTCAGCCAGAACTTCATAAATGGATTTGTTGGCTAGGATGAAATGCACGTGTTGTTTTTCTACAGCAAACATGATGCATACTCAAAAGAATCATCTCCAATTTCTTAGCCATTAAACTAAAAAACTAAAAAGAAAACTCATTCCTCAAGGTTTCTGCTTCTTGTTTTGGTTGTAACAAAAATAAATGTCTATTGATGAGTTTCTGAACAGTGTTCCTTGGAAGACCCATGAGAATCTGATCGTACCCAAGATTAACACAGCATACAAGCTGTAATCTCAACACCTTGGAGGCTGCTTTTCAGATCTCAGGGTGAAGATGAAGGGTTAGGGGAAGGGTCTTTCCAACGTCTTTATTTTTTGTGTACTGAAAAGTAATTAGAACAATAAAAACAGAAAACTGAAACCATTTAGCACAATCAAATAAAACAATTTATTCTATGGGAATGTGGATGGAGAAGAGAGTAGAATGTGTTGTTTTTTGCTAAGTTTCCTTTCCTCTATATAAATTTAAAATAGTATGTTTCTGAGGATTTTTGCCTGTACTTCGGAGATGTTTGTGAGTGACCGCACGCTCATCTTCCTCTTCAGACAGATCAAAGGTCTCAGGTACAAGAAAATACTGAGCTTTACCTCTGCTTAGCCTGGACTGCTACTGACTTTCCAGCCATCATGTTGCTATCCTGGAAAACACATTGTAGAAAGTTCAGCTAAAGCCCTGGTGGTGTTATCTTCAATGAAATAATTTGCAATTTAGGGAACAGTGTTGTTCCATCACTCTGTCCTGTAGATTACTCTAGCACAGGGGGCAAGGGTGGGCGTGGGACTGTCCTTCATCGTTGTCATTAGGAGGTAAAGTTTTCCTGATGAGAAGGAAGAGGGTAAAGATTTACACAATGAACAATTGAAGACAGGATATCAGGCTAAGCTAGAGAGTAGAAGGATCTATGGGGGACTTCTTACGACTTTTATGTAATTATGCTTGAACTTGACTATAATTCTCATGCTTTTTATTGTTTCTATTTCTCTATGTCATAAACAGAAAGAGAGTGTGTGCACGGGTGTGAGCTACTGCACCCGGCCAGAATAGCTGAGTGGTCCTACTAAAAAAATGAAAAGTAAATTCTAGTAAAAGTAATTCTATTCTAACCTTTTAAAATGAAATAATTATATGTATCTTAATAAACTAAAATAGTTAAAACCACAACTTTCAAGATTTTTAACTTCATGGCAAAAAATCAGCAGTGATGGCAAATGAGTTAATGGAAAATGCCCAAGGTTATAAATTTTAAATAAGGGGATTCGCTAAAATATTAAAAACGAATAAAAGGAAAGAAAAGACTAGGGTAAGAAAAAGAGAGAAGGCATGAGAAAAAGTGGAAGAAAAGAGGATAGAAGAAGAATGATTTATAAAATTCAGTTGATTTCATTATTATGTGCTGTGCACTGCCTCAGGGGGCAGCAGGATCAGTGCAGAAATTTTACATCTGAAGTGATGCCCAGGAATTTGTCCAACAAGTAGGAAAGAGAAAGAGGTGTTCCGTGTAGACAAAGCAACAAACAAGGGCCCAAAGGAGGCAGCGAGCAAGATTTACCGTGTGGTTAAAGCAGCTCCACATGGCTAGAAAGAAAGAGGAACACAATAAAACTGAAAGTTAATTTCATAGCTAATTAAGAAAAACACCATAAATTCACTTCAAATAATGGGTTGAGCTATTCAACTGCACAGATATTCTGACCTACATGAAAAATGCCATAAATTAACTTCAAAGAATGGGTTGAGCTATTCAACTGAGCAGATATTCTGACCTACATGTTCCTAATTTCTTTAACTAAAGGCTAGAAACTGTTAACTAGTAAGGTTACTATTAACCTTGAATAGGGCCTGGATGTAGTAGGTCTCTGCCTGTAGGTTTGTGGATTTGGCTGACTGGTTAGAGTGAATAAATAGGTGAAAAAAATTTTAAAAATCAAAGATTTGGAGACTTTTTAAAGAGAATAATTGAATGTGCTACTAAAAAAAAAAAAAGAAATTCTAGTAAAATAATTCTATTCTAGTCTTTTAAAATTAAATAACTATACATGTCTTAATAAACTAAAACAGTTAAAACCACAATGCTCAAGATTTTTAACTTTGGAGCAAAAAATCAGCATTGATGGTAAACAAGTTAATGAAAAATGCTCACAATTATAAATTGGATTTGTAAGTTTAAAATTGGATGCTGGGGTGTTTTATGGTCTCAGAGTATTATTCAGATTTATAAATTAAGCAAACTTTAAGAGTGAATTCAGTGATAGACAAACATCAGAAAGAAATATTTTCTTAGATATCTATATTTTCATTTTCATTAATAAATTATATAAGAACTTTTAACTTTCAGACATAGTCTAGAGTCTAGAATTGGATATGGGTGAAGAAAGAAAGGGAAGATAATAACCCGGGAATTTCTGTAGGCTACATGACATTAATGTACACTTCTCTACTTGCCATTTGTGTTTACTGTAGTTTTCTTTTTGCAAATGGATTAAGAATGATTAATGTTAAACAAAAGAAACTCCACCCTTTAAAGCATACTCCCTTTATTAAATAGCCTCAATTAGCAACTGTGCTCAAACTATTATTGCATTATAGTGATTCTGCAATCAACTGGTAACATACAATTCTTCCACACGGAGATAATTCACAGAAAATGAGCCTACAAAATGCTGATTTAAGAACTTCCTGATTATATTCTGAATTACATTCAGATTGGGAAGGGGCCGATTATTTTGCCAGAGACCTTAGATAGTGCTACTCTAGATTAAATCCACTACTTATTAACAACCTCCTCTGTCGAGTACCCTGCTGGAAAATGTGAGAAAAATAAAATGAATAAGGAGAATAATTGTATGTACCCTGAAAATGCATACAGTGTTGTTAAGCAGACAAAATGTATATGTATCAAAAAGAATCACAAAGAGATAGAATAAGAAATATATTGCATGCTAAATATCAGTACTGAGTTTAGATATTTCAGACATTCAGATGAGGGCCATTCAATGAGATATTCAGAAAAATGATCAGTCAGCACCGTTAGTGGGCCAATACTATGTTACCTGTGCGGAATACAAGCATCAGACAGGGGTCCTAAGCTTAAGCAAACTAAAAGTACATTAAAACGAGGATAGGTGAGCCAATAGTATCCCCCTGACTGTACATAAAAGAGAGATTCAGAAGAAGATGAGTATATCCTCAGTCTAAATAAAGACTTGAAATGTAGATAAGCAGAAAGGAGGATAAAAAAACACCTGAAATAGGGCAGTGCCTGTGACTCAATGAGTAGGGTGCCAGCCCCATACACTGAGGATGGCGGGTTCAAACCTGGCCCTGGCCAAATTGCAACAAAAAATAGCCAGGTGTTGTGGTGGGCACCTGTAGTCCCAGCTACTCGGGAGGCTGAGGCAAGAGAATTGCCTAAGCACAAGAGCTGGAGGTTGCTGTGAGCTGTGATGCCATTGCACTCTACTGAGGGTGACAAAGTGAGACTCTGTCTCTAAAAAAAAAACACCTGAGGGCGGTGCCTGTAGCTCAAAGGAGTAGGACGCCTGCCCCATATGCTGGAGGTGCAGGTTCAAACCCAGCCCTGGCCAAAACTGAAAAAAAAAAAACCACCTGAAATAGGAGGGGCACAGTACTCTCTATGAATAGAAGAACGAAGTGGATCAGAGGGGAAAGCCAGTCCGTGTAGGGCCAAGTTCACACAAAGTGGATCAGAAGGGAAAGCTAGGCCACGTAGGACCAACTTTATTCAACCAAGATTTATTACAGATGCTCCTTCTCTGTGTCTGGGGCACTTCTAGGCTTTCAGGATTTAGACATGACCTTTCATCACAGAGTAATAAAAGAAGTTGAGAAAAAAAAAAGATAAGGCAGCATGATGAAGTAACGGGTATGTACAAATGCCATGAGACTACAGAGAGGGCAGAGGGCAACTGAGCATGGTATATAGGAAAGCAATGTCATTAGATGTGGTGCACCAGGCAGGAGGTGATATTGTAGTGGTTCTTGAAAGGTAAGTAGACGTTAATCAGGTAATAGGGTCCAAAGGAAGGCTAAACTTCAAAGAAGTGTGTAGTCACTGCCAGTGACATCAAGAAAGCCTGTAGGAGCAATGTTGCTTCCTCAGAAAATGACTTGATGCTATATCATTCAAGCAATGGGTGAAGAAATTGGGAATTTTTATCTTAGAGAAGATTAAATAGTGACATTATACACCAGGTGTTTTCAAATAGTTCACACATGAGGAAAGCTTACATTTATTTTTTTGTTCTTGGTTTTATGTTTTAGAATAGATTTAGGTTTACATAAAAATTGCAAAGACAGTGGAGAGAGTTGTCATACATTTTGTACACGTTTCCCCTTGTTATTAAAATCTTTCATAATTAGTATGCTACATTTGTTAGAATTAATGAACCAATATTTGTAATAGTAATAACTAGGGCCAGGCACAGTGGCTCATGCCCAGCAATTTGGGAGGGTGAGGCAGAAGGATCCCTTAAGGCCATGAGTTGGAGACCAACCTGAGCCACAGCCTGGGGGACAGAGTGATACTTTATCTCAAAAAAAAAAAGAAGTGTACACCAAGTGATGTGGTGTACACATCACACCAAGGGTACATACTATCTACATGACATCTTACACTTGTTTTGAAACACACTAAGAAACAGAAAAACATTCAAAGAAAGTTAGAAGAAAAATTTAAATATGTTATTTAGAAGGCTAGGGTGGTGACTGTGGTTCAAAGGAGTAAGGGGCCGTAGGCCCCATATGCTGGAGGTGGCGGGTTCAAACCCAGCCCCGGCCAAAAACTGCAAAAATAAAGAAGAAGACTCGGTATCAGAGGAATGAAGCTATTTTCCTGAGTTCACATGACTAGAATGTACCCAAGGCCAAGCAAGACTCAAATCCAGTTGTTCTGATTTCAAGTTTACTGGGTTTTTTGCACTTCACTGGGTCATTATGGATATTAAGTGAGCTAATGTCTACAAATTTCCCTCCAGTGGTGTGCTAAGCTGCTTGCCCTGGTTTACTAGAAATAACTGTGCACGTCCCTTAAAATCTGAGCTTGAAATCAACAATGCTGGAAGGATTTATGTCACAGAAATCATCAATATCCTGAATCAGAATTTTTCTAACTTTTTTTAATTGAAAACTGGATGTTAAACATTGATCAACGTTGATTGTTTAGTTTTTAGACCTGAATAATCTTATTTTATCTCTAATTGTGAGCTTAAATTCACACATACGTGTATACCTACTTATCCGTGTATATTTCACTTTTTTATAGAAGAATGAAAATTAACTAAATCACGCTGAGCCTAAGTCAAATAACTTTTAGAAGATTTGGAGATCTAAGTTAAAAAAAAAAAAACTAACCACAGGTAAAAAGGGAAAACTTATCATGAAGAAGGAAAATCAAGAATGACAACTCCAGGGGTTACTGTCCACACATGTGTTAATTTGTTATTGTTGCTGTTGATGATGATGTTTTATTCATTGTGTTAGTTTTGTTTGTTTGCCAAATGTGGAAATGTCTGGGGCACTGCTGCCCTGACCTTCTAGGTCCATAGTATAACCTTTTGACTGTATCCAAATTGTATAAAACAAATCCTTTTATTAAAAGGGGGACAGCAGAGAAAGATGAAGATGTCTTGCCTCCTTTGGTGCTTAATAAAAGAATGATCTTAAAATAGGAAGGCTGCAGATTCCCCACCCCTGGTAGATATTTACCTGGCAATATAAGTTTAAAAATGTGCATCTCTAGAACCTCATGCTGCTTGAAGAATTGTGCCTATAATAACACTGTAAGTCAGAATATCAATGTCACGTGTCTGTTTACACATACATCAAATGGGTTCTGGAAGGCTTAGTGGATAAACCAAATATGCACAAAAACCCACACATGGAAAAGAGAAGTTTTCAAGGAAACATTTTATTTTGCAACAACAGGTAATACTAATGTGAGTTTGAGGAAATTTTGTCATTAAGCACAAAACAGGCCAGTCTTGCTTGTTTTGCACTTTATATTGGCTGTTCTAGATTAGTGTTTCCCAACCTCGGCTAATTGTCAGAAGCACCTGGGGTGCTTGTTAAAAGTACATATTCCTTTAGTTCTCCACAGACCTACTGAATTAGATTGTTGAGGGAGTAGTCTAGGAATCTGTGTATTTAATAGGTACCCCGGCTGATCCAATGAGTGGCCCAGGCTGAGAAATACTGTCTAGAGCAGGGGTTCTCAATAATGGCACACCTTAATTAGTCGTAGAGTTAAAAAATATGTGTGTATGCTGATGTTAGGGCCTCACCCCAGACCAATTAAGTCAGAAGCTCTAGAATTGGAACTCAGGCACATGTACTTAAAAACTGTTCCAGGTGATGCTAATGTGCTACCAAGATTGTGATGCACTGGTTTAGCTAAATAGTATGTTAATAGGATACTACTCTAGAACAGGATCCAGTGAAGTCATAGAGAGCACATGCCTACTGCCCGATCTGTGAACAACTGTAGAAATTTAGAACAAAAAAGTAGCAAATTTGTTGCATTTCTAGACATTTTCGTGAATAAAAATGGATGCACCTATTCCTTCTGCTGGCCACTCGTGTATGCATTTTGGAACAGAGAGAGAAACAGAGGAACACAGGTAATAAAGTGCAAGAAGTCACCTGTGTGTCCTAAGTAGTAAAATCTCTGAGGACATCTCAGCTATTCTCCTACCAATTAAATTTATGCTTATTCTATGTATACATGTGTTTCTTATTTAAGAATTTCCTTTTGGGTGATGCCTGTGGCTCAAGGAGTAGGGCGCTGGCCCCATATGCCAGAGGTGGTGGGTTCAAACCCAGCCCTGGCCAAAAAGTGCCAAAAAAACAATTTTCCTTTTTAAAATTTTAATAATGTTTTGATTAAAACATAACAAGTGCATGTGTTTGTGGGATACATGTAATATTTTATTATTATTCAATTATTAATTATTCAATAATAATTATTAATCAATTAATATATAATTATATATTAATTATATCAACCAGTTATATATTAATTATTTGATAATAATTATTACTTCAATAATAATTTTTTTGATTAAAATATACCAAGTGCTTGTGTTTGTGGGGTATATTTGATACATACATACAAAATGTGATGATCAAATCAGGTAATTGTGATATTTATCATTACTTGTATTTGGAACATTCCAAATCTCTCTTTAAGAATTTTTTTTATTTATCCAGTTTTGTAGAGAAAACTCACTCCTTTAATTTGAATACATTAAACAGATAAGTAAATTTTATTTTCAGTTTAGATTGATTGTAAATACCATTATTATTTATTGAAGAAAATATAGAATTAGTACAGTTATGAAATACAATTTTCAAAGCCGGCATATTTACCTGTACGTTTTTTAAACAGGAGAAATGTTGTACTTTGTACTCACTCAATTAGAAAGATTTATTTTGCTTTCAAACGGTCTGCGGTATATTCTAATTAACAGGCCCTATAAAACAAAGTATAGCATTTTTGCTCTTTTTTCCCTGTTTTTAGGGTACATTGGCAAGTTATAGGCAAATGTATATATTTATTATGTTCATTTCATTTCATACAATACTAGAGGTATTTCTGAGTTTATAGTTGTATTAGTTTGCTAGGCTTTTGTAACAAAATAACCACAAATGGGTTCTCTTAAACAACAGAAATTTATTGTCTCACAATTCTGAGAGCCAGGCCTCTAAAATCAGGGAGCCGGCAGGGTCAGTTCTTTCTGAGGACAGAGAGGGACCTGTTCCAATCCTCTGACCCTGACTTGCACCTGGCCACCTTCTCCCTGTGTCTCTTCACATAATTTTTCTCTCCATGTGTCTGTCTCTGTGTCCCCAATTCCCCTTTTTATAAGGACACCAATCATATGAAATTGGGACCAACCCTAATGCCATCCTCTAACTACCTGGGCAACAACCTCTCTCTTCCTTTTTCTCTTCCTCATTTTAGAAATGATGTAACAAACTATTGTTTTCTGAGTTTGGAAATCCTTGCCTAGAAATATGTCATAGAATGTTTTATTTCTTTAGAAATAAGGTCAAATTTTGAGGTACTAAGGGTTAGGACTTCAACCCTTGTGGGGAAACACAATTTAACTCATAATTTTGAATCATTCATTCAATTCTTTCTACACAATGAAAAAGACAATAACAGGCCCTGTATTTTCTTGCTCTATGAGTTATATCTGCTTAGACGACATCAGTTCAAGCAAACCTTTCCTGGTTCTGACTGGTGTTTGGTGCTCTTCTCTTTCAGATCTTCTTCACTTTCATCGGTTATCTCCAGTTGACTTGTAAGTTTTCTTTCCTGGACCACAAACTCTTTGTATACAATCTCCAAATGGTATATTCCCAGTGGCTTGAATTATGCCTCCCATATGGTTCCCCAGAAGGAACCAAGTCAATATTTGAAAATTGAAAACAGTGGGAATAGGTACTGAGAAGTATTCATCCACATCAGATTAGATACTTTGCAAATGCTTGTCTTAACTGGGCCAACTCACATTCCTCTGCCTGGAATGCTCCCTCCCCAGCTAGCATGCGGCTAGCACATTCTCACCCACCATCAACCATCTTAAATCTTAGAGATGTTTTCCTGGCCACATGATTTAAAGTAGCTTCCATGGTCCTCTTCTTTGTGTCCTTCTTAGAAGTTACTGCAGCTTACGTATACTTTGCTCTTGTTGAATTCTTAGATTAGGACAGTATTAGGAAGAATCTTCTAACATATGAGGGAGAAAAGGGGAGAGTAAATGGAGATGCCAAAGAATTGTATATAAGCAGAAAAAGAAGGGTGGCTTTGGGTATTTGGGGTCTTGATTTTGATATTGCTCAGAATAAGTAGGAGCATCACTCCAAAGAAGAAAGATAAGGCTAGAGGTCAGCAGCAAATGGGAAGTCTTTGATATGAACACTGTGTGAAAGTTACTCTGGACAAAGCTAGGGAGCATGGACATACATACGCCCCAACCTACTCTTTTATGATAATTATATCCAGCTCAACTCAATAATCTAATTGAAGTGAAGAGAGGTTAGAGGTTTATTGGTCAGGTCCAATACAAGCCCTAGGGTCAAAAGGCAAGAAGAGTGATGATATTATAGATGGTAGTCCCTGAGCTGAACAAATATCATCATTATTATAACCATCATCATGATTATCATAAATATCATTTATTGACTGGTTTCTATGCATTGACACACTGCTGAGCACTTTATGTGTATTATGTCAAATCATGCTGTTAACCACTCCATAAAGTTGGTACTGCCATTAACCCCTCTTATAGACAAGATACCCAGAGAGTTAAATTTCCCAAAGATCAGAGAGCCAGTAAGTGGTGAGACAAGATCTGAATTTAGTTGACACCAGCCAGAACATTGCAAATGGCATAAAATGTAGGGATTAAATATGAGGAATTGGAAACTAGTTAAAATAAAAGTAAAAGAATAAAAGGATTGAATTATAGGAGGTTGGTTATAGTCAAAGAATAGAATACCCTAGTTTACTATATGGCCCCTCAAATAATTTTTGGCCACAGATTTCAAGGTTCATCATGAATCAGTATATCCACCTGGTACCCAGGTATGTACAGTGCAATACAAAGCACATTCTGAAACAATGGAGGGAGCAAACTGATATATACATGATTCTTTTTTAATCTCCTGGCCACAGAGTTCTGGGACACATTTCAGAAAGCTCCTCAGAAGTTCACATGGAATTAATCGTCAGTCCCTTATAGTGATGACTAACTGAATAATACCCTATCCTTCTCCCATATTTTTCTCCTCTGCTCCCTGGGATTGCTTCCCAAGTAAACAACCTGCATGCAAGGCTCTACCTTGTCTTAAGCTCTGCTTTCGGGAGAATCCAGGCTAAGACAAATCTTCAGGGTAGAATGCGCCTTTCTGAATAAGAGTGGCTGGTAAGGCTGGAGAGTCAAGTCAGCGTTTCTGCTGTAATCTTGTAGTTGTTGTATTCTTGTGTCTGAATTCCTCAAGCAGGGTTTCTATTAGAATTTCCTCTACTTACTTAAGGAGACTCAGTCTTTGCTTTTAAGGATGTAAACTGATGAGATGAGGCATACCATATTAGGTAGGGTAATCTACTTTACTCAAGGTTTACTGACTAATCACATAAAAAACAAACAAACAAACAAAAAAACTCTTTACAACAATGTCAAGTGTTGGCCAAACAGCTGACACTATAGACTAGCCCAATGGACACACAGGATTGACCTTTATAGTTGTCAACCCAGCCTTATGGAGAAGTGCAGTCTCTGCTCTGGCAGGAACTAGCTGATACATGAAAGGAATTGCAAGTACTGGTCTGTTGGTA
Source organism: Galagoides demidoff (assembly GCA_963574575.1). Taxonomy (NCBI): domain Eukaryota; kingdom Metazoa; phylum Chordata; class Mammalia; order Primates; family Galagidae; genus Galagoides; species Galagoides demidoff. The sequence goes on from CAUYQV010152705.1 coordinate 15,223, forward strand.
CTGGCAGGAACTATGAGATCGCATTGGGAGTTGGTGTTGAACTAGAAAGGGTAGAATATAAAACTGGATAAGGAAGAATTTTTTGATATAAAAGCACTTGTCTGTGACCAAGGATTTAATGTCTTGGCAAAAATACTTGGAGCCAGTCCTAATATGCTGAGGAGAATGTTCCTCAAAATTTGGATAGAAATGGTGTATAGTAAATGAAATGGAGATGTTGGGGGTTGAGAGCTAAATGGTTTGGGAAGTGAGAGTTTTTAAATGAATTTGCTGTGTGACCTGGTTGAATCCATCATCTAGGTTAAAGGTATATTGCACCCTTGAGACTGATCATGGTTGTCCTCTATAGACTGGAGTTGGCAGTAGAAGATGCTGCCACATCTCCCTACAGGCAATGGGGATAACAAGATTCCAGAATGGCAGAGGCCAGATGTAAGTTTGAGATAATCATCATAACAAGTATCAAGACTACAGTAGTAATTAAAGTGTCTGGAACCATCTGTCTCTGTGGTGATGGACAATAAATTATGGTGTTCTAAGAGTTTGAGAGTTGAAATAGATAATCAGCCATCAGAATATTGCTTTATCAAGAAGTGCTGAGCAGAGGGCTTATAGCCTTCATGGTTCTTCATTCAGATTCCAGGTGTAAGTTTATGACCCAGAGTTATTGATTGAAGGGTAAGTTGGATCTTCTTGAGGAATGACCCTGTAATGTAAGTGAAACTTGCCATCACGATCCGGGTGTTATAAAATTCACAAGATACAGGACCAAGTAATCGCATGAAAAATCCATTAGATGATGGAAAATGTACATTGGGATTTAAACCTAAGAAGGCCCAGAAGACTCAAGGAAATTATATAACCATATAACACAGATGCTGGTGGCACCTACTTCTTTTGCACTCGTGTCTCGTAACCAGGTAACACAGGTGCTAGTAGCACTTATTTCTTTCTTATTCATGTCTTTTCCCCAACTATCCATGCAACCTCTTGGGGATTAAGTATGATCAGCTGATGAAATAGGGAAGGAAACATCTGCCTTGGGCTCACAAACAAGTCCACACAATATGCTGGAGATGGCTGCAAATGAACTGCTGCCACATCGTAGTCCTATTCAAGGGAAGGCCTGGATACAGTGGGGAAGGGAAATTCCCCGAGAGCAGTTGCAGGGGTTTTCACTTCTTATAACATTGGCCTGAATGACAGATATTCATGAACTTCTGAGCAGCAATGCATGGCTAGCCTGGTACATCAGGATCCTGAAAGAAACAAGAATAGAAGATTGGGGAAATCTGGGATAAAGGGTGGTGGTGATAATAGTAGTGGTGAAAATAAGCAATGATGTTTAGACCTAATGCACTTAATTAGCTCCATCTCCTCTTCTAAGCAATGTCCTTCCTTTGCTCAGCCTTTCAGCTGTCCGTCTCCTTGCCTTATTGTCCATGTGCTTTCTCCTTCTGGGAGCCTGTGCTGTTCATACAGTCTTAAGGAGTTGAAGAGGACATCGATTTCTGTGGGATTGCACTGTAGTCAATTAAGGGTCAACAAGTGAGTTTTCTGATCTAAGAAACACGCTCTAACTACTCTCTCATCCTCTGCTGCAGAACAGTAGAGTAGTTTTATTGGAAATTTCTGAAGTCTGTAAAGACATGTATGGATAGTCGGTGTGTTTAAAATATTTACTCTTGTAATTCAGGCACAAACTATGATCTCAATTTATTATTTCATAGTTATTGGAAAATTTTGGAATTTTCTTCATCTAGATTCTGCATATATTTTATGTTATTTCTAAGTACATTATATTTTATTGTCGTTGTTGACCTCTTTCCATCAGTCTATTCCATGTGTTTATTTGGGTCATGCCTAAAGTAAGAACGGTGCATGGGGAGTGAGTGGTAAGTGGGGGATGAAATCTAGTCACAGTCTTCTCTCGTCAAGCTGTGTGTCCCAGCATGAACTTGTGGTTACTGCAAGGAGCAGCTACTTTTACTATTTCCCACAAAGGTACCTACCAGATATCAGGTTCTCTGCATGTGGGGATAGGAGGGTGTTTTAGGTAATGTTTATAAAATAGGTAATAGGTAATGTTTATAAAATATGTTGATTTTTACATATTCTTCTTCCTTTTCATCCATTTTACAATATTTTAAATTAGTCTTTCTCCAATAAAACCTATCACATTTGTTTGGGACAAAGTTCCACTTGGAGGCAGAAATACTAGCTGGTGCTGCTTGGCTTCAAGGTGTCAGTATTATGACTTACCATGACCTTGTACTTATGGGTCACAGTAGCTTATAGGTTATACTCAAAACCTTATAAAGAAGGCAAAAGGATTTATTAAGAATGACTAAACTTATGTTCTGTAATTGGAACTGTAGTCGCTGGACTAAATATTTACATGAAGTAAATTATAAAGCTATGCTTCACAAAGGTTCCTGTGAAACACCAATAAAAACCATTAGTTCTCTACTAATTTCAGGCCCAATGAGGTGTTGATTAAAATGTTATGTGCAAATAGCAACCATGTCTCTCCACTCCTTCTCCAATCCTTTCCAATATTCTATCTCTTCATTTTAGGCCTAATTTTACTCTCATCAGAATAATGTTAAATATTAAGTTGATTAAGCATTTTTCTTTCCTTTATTATTTTAATTGGAACATCTGTGTTCCGTCTTCAAGTGGTCTCTACTCTACCTGGACATGGCTTTAATGGAATTCTTTTTCAAATACGTTATTCTACCATGAGTGGCAAAATTCTGGAAAGAGGCAACAGCTCTGTCTCTGGCACTGGCAGGGTATTCGCTGTTATCACTGGCTCTAAGTGCCCAGCTCAGGGCCCCTTTTGTACACCTGTCATTTAGGTTCCCAATCCTAGGCCATCTCACTACAATTGTGACTTCTGCTGCTTTCACACATTCCCCAAGCTATCACCATCCCATCTCCAAGGTCAACCAAGTTTTATGATTAAGAGTATTATATGATACTCTAGATTGAGGGCTATTTCTCTTCAACGTGGTTCTTCCATCCTGGTTCTACTCAACTATGTGATCTTGGACAAGTAAATCAATGTGATTATGCCTTAGATTTTCTTTGTCTATGTAAATGCGTAACAATAGTCATTATGTGATAGATTCTTGTGAGGCTTAAGTAATAATATGTAAATAATTATGCAAAGTACTATACAATTAGCATGTGACCTACAGTATGTGCTCAACATTTATTATTTACAGAACTGGGACAGGAGAAGGTGGTCCTGCCCACTCTGGAGTCAGGGCAGCTCTTTCTGTGATGCTGAGAGTTTTGCAGCAGCCAGTCATATGCATTTCTGAAGTTGACGGCCTGGCCTTCTGGGGCCACCCTTTCTTCATTGTCATGTGCAGCCCTTTACATGTATAACCCTAGTCCTTTATTGAGTGCACCATCTTACAGAAATCTACAGGTCTATTTGTCGTCCCTGGTGTTTAGAGAAAAGAAAGTGGATGATAGGAACTTGGAAGCAAGAACAGCAAAATAAAACTGTATAATATTAAACTTCTTAAAATCCTGGCATTTACTCAACCTAAGGGATTTCTTAGTGAGTTTTGTCATTCTGAGGCTTGGGCCCATGCAATAGTGCTTGAAACCTTCTCTTTTTGCTCTTTACTCTTCTACTTAGGCTCTGTCCTCTCATCTATTCTTCTATAAATTCAGTGGGTATTTTTAAGGTAGAGTGGTTTGTGGTTTACTAATTTCTTTGTATTCTTCCTTATCTCCTTCCAGTCTGTGCTTCTTAAATCCTCACCTACTATTGCCAACAAGTCTATCAAGGTATCAAGGTATCAAGGATAGCCTCACTATATCTGGAGGGCCCCTAATCAGGCAATCAGACAACTATGAGGTTTCCTGCTAGACGGGGAGAACTTTAAGTTTACAACAATGTAGTTCTTTTCCAAGATTTAAAAAATAATAATAATGGTATTAGGAATAGCTGCCAAACTGTGTCAAGTGAGTTATCTTCTGAAACAATATTTTTATTGCTTTTCTATACATGGATAAAAACAGCCCAGCCTCTTTTACCAATCTCCAACTTCATCTTGTGACAGTTCTCTTGTGCCTTTAAGTAGATTGCTATATCTATTTGTGTATTTATTTGTTTATGAAGAGAAGCCAATGGTTTCTGAAGATTAGTGAAAAGAATATTCTTTTTTTTACCTAAATCCAAGACTCAAAACCTATTTAAGTTTCCCACCAATATTTTAGGCTCAGATAATTGGTCCATTGGTTTAAATGCAGTAAACAATAAGTAAACAATTTTAACATGTTCTTCACATGGTTCTAAGTGTTTCACATCTGTTAATTTTTTACTCCTCACAACAATCCTATGACATAGATGTTATTATTATCCCTTTGGCAGAGATAACAAAGGCATAACGTGGCTATCTAAGGGCACGTAGCTAGTAAGTGGTAGAGGCAGGATTTGAATTCAGGTAGAATGTCTTTATTACTGGACTGAATTTCCTCTCTAACAAACACCCTTCCTAATGCATAGAGGAGCAGTTGATAGGGGAATACACTTTATGAGACATCTATTAAAGGTAAAATATCCTCTGGGAGAAGGCCTCATTGTAAGCTTGTATCAGTTATCATCTTAGAACAATGAAGATAATAAACAGGGACTGATTTGAAGGGCATTTGGGTAGAGAGTGTGTTTGGGGGAGGAGCAGATAAGAAAGGAAGTGAAAGGACAAAAAGGAACATTTAAGAGTTTTGATTCTGCTCGTACCTCTACCACCATGGACAGGATCACAAGAAACATTCCACTTCCACCTTTACTACACTTGGCTTAAATTTCCAATTCTTGTGTTAGTCCCTGATGATATGCACAAGTGCTCTCAGAACGGCATCATGTGGATTACAAGGATTGGGAACACCAGGGGCACAGTAAACTTGAAATTCCTGATCTCATTCCAGACCAGAAGAATCTGTCCTGAGATGTGTGTGTGTGTGGGGCGGGGGGCGGGGGGGAGATGAAGTATACTGCAATTTTAGTAAGCATCACTGAAGCATTTAAGCACACAGAAAAGTGCAAACTGCTGCTATACCACTTTTCTGCAAGTGAATCTCCTGCTGTGGCTTGATTGGGTAGTGCAATCACTACAAAGCGTCTCCTCTCTTTATCTAGAGACTTAAGACTGGGAATCAGGACACAAACATAAACAATGAGCTTCCTACCTTAGAGCTCATTTTTTCATTTGGTGACAAACAGGTTGGAAAACAAATATTTCCCTTCTTGCTAACGAGTAAAAAAGATTGGTGTAACTAATCCAACACTAATGAATCTGTAGGCAGAGAACTTTACAGAAAGAAAGAATCCATTTTTCTACACTTATATCTTCTGCCAAAATTTCCAGGTGCCCTAAAGTGTCTTTCTTCATTTGCATAAGAAATATTTGTGTAAGCGTATCACTGTGCATCTGTATAATCAAGGATTTCATTTTTGAAGTAGGCTTTGTGATTTAAAATATATTTTCAATACCATAGTATAAAAAAATGTTCCTAGCATAAATATTTATTGCTAGGTCAAGTGATGTTATAATTCTACCACTTATCATAGCAATAGGACCCTTCAGAGTGCCCAAAAAATACAGCCAAAAGAATGATGCCCCATATCTGTAAATTAATGAGAATTAAGTAAAATAAACCAACTAGTCAAATCAAATTATGTTTCCACAATGAATTTTATAATTTCGTATTTTTTAATTTCATAAAAAATTAATTTATTTTGTAAAGTCATCTTCAACTTTCTGTTCTTCAGTTTAACATAAAAGGACAACTAGAATTCTTATAAGACTTAGAAGTTATGCTAAGCCTGGTGGCTCAGGACTGGAATCCTAGCACTTTGGGAGGTCAAGAGAGGAGGATAGCTTGAGGCAGGGTTTGAGACCAGCCTGGGCAACATAGCAAGATCCTATCTCTACCAAAAATTTAAAAACTGGCCAAGAGTAGTGGTACATACTTGTAGTCTCAGGTACCGAGGAGGTGAGAGGGTTACTTGAACCCAGAAGTTTGAGATTACAGTAAGTTATGATTGTGCCACTGCATTCCAGCCTGGGTAACAGGATGAGACCCTGCCTTTAAAAAAAAGTTTCAGACAGTGAAGTGAAACTGTCAAGATTCTATTGATTTGGCATAATCATATCTGAAATCATTTGGATGATACTGACAAATTTAGTGTCTTCTTATGTTTGGTAGTTGACTCTTCCAAGTCATAATTGAACAAGTTTTTACCTGTTATCATTACTGCTTATCCCAACTCAGAGTATGATTCAGTCTATCTGTGCGTGTAGAACAAGTTTTAGTTTCTTGTTAAGTAATCATCACACAGGGTACTTCTCACTGTGAATTGACAAAACATTTGCTGATCCAAAATAACAAAGATACCAGCAAGTGGATGTTTCAAGTCTATCTCCTCATCCAGTTTTCACACTGAGAGTATCGTTTAGAACCCCCAGGACACAACCCCATGGTCTGTTTTTTATAATAATACTTTACACTATCAAATTATCTTTCATCATGGATCTCAAAGGGATCCTGCAAACACTAATTTCACCTCTTCCTGAGGTATGTAAAGATAGTAATTCCAGAGGACTAGGCAAAGGGTTAGAGAACAGTCCCAACCTGTTCAACCCTGGAGTGAATGGGAGGCTGAAAGTGAGGCTACTCTGGGAGGGGCGGGCACAACGCCATCTAGGATTGAACATCATCTCAACTGTAGTCCTGGCAGAGTTACAAAAGTCCTCTTTTGTTTGGAATTTTATCAGGAACCCAAGAAAATTTGGGTGAAAACACATCCCTTATAAAAACGAGAAAACTTCTTGAGTGGAAGTTACTATAATAATCCTTTCTCATGCTGTGCATAGAAACGGAAGCCATGCGTATTGCAGTGACTGTGATCACATCCCCAAGTGACAGTGATCCTAACTGAAACCTCCCAATGGCTTAGGAGTGTCCTTAGATTACAGTGACCAGAGCTCCAGGTGTGCCCAGACAGTCACAGGCTCTATCTTCTGTTGGAACATAATTATCACATTGGCTCCCATCACTCTCAAAAATGTTACGGATTGGGTTAGAATTTATAAGGCCACCTGAAATGCAGACTTCTACACTTACAGAGTTTTCTTTTTTCTTATTTTTTTGCAGTTTTTGGCCAAGGCCAGGTTTGAACCCACCACCTCCAGTATATGGGGCTGACACCCTACTCCTTTGAGCCACTGGCACTTCCCAGAGCTTTCTTTAAAAGCAAGAAAATAACCATACTTATTGATAGAAAATGCTCTGCTTATCCTGTCCAACCCATAAGTTTCTTGTAATGAATGCAGATAATGGCATTCCCTTCACGGTGCTGTTAGGAGGATTCAACACAGTGATGTACGTAAAGTCGCCAATCCTCACTCCCCAGAAAGGGCTCAGAACACAGTAAACTCTCAATAAGTTCAAATTTCCATTCCTTCATTTCTCTTTTTTCCTTCATCACACTGAAAGAAAATTCTACATGGATTGTTGCAAAGACATGTAAGAGAATTAAAGTATCTTCTTCACCTCATTGAGTCCTCAGCGACACATGAATTTTCACACAATCCCAGGAAGCCTCAGGGACCCCACTTCTCCGTTTTGGAGGCTGTAAGATGAGAAAACAAGAGCTTGGTCCCTCTGACAAGTTGTCAGGTGTGGGATCACCTGCAGATGGTGGGAGCCCAACTACCAGATGGGGCCAAACTTTCTGCTCGGATTAATTTCAATTAAACACAAAGGAGAACCTTCTAATTAAACTGTCTACAATGGAATGAGAGGCCTCACAAGGTACTAAGGTTTTGCCATTGGTCAAGTCAATGGGTGCAGGAGGTTTGCACTTCAATGGGTGGTTAGCCACATACCAGGAATCTTCTTCCTTTTTTTTGCCCGTGTATGTCCCTCATTTTGGTGCTGTACAATTCTGATATTTTTCAGGAAAACAGACTTTAGATGTATTATGCCTTTCCTGAATGTCTAATGAAAATTCATGAAAGGTATAATTTAGTCCTTATGTTTTCAGATGATGTTATGTTTTCAGATGATGTTATTTTAATTCAAAGGGACCATGCCTTATGCTCATTTTGACTATTCCCCAATTCCTATCTCCAAAGCAGTGCGTGCTGAATAAGAACTTAGTGACTAGAAAGGCAGACACATTCTTGTAGATTTTCTCATGCCTGTCACAAATACTAATTGGCATTATAGTATCATCACCTGTGGCCATTCAACATATTATTCATGTCTTCATATGATGTAAGAAATATGGCATTCAGCAAACTCTAAAAATGTGCTGGTCCCTTAACTATGACTTAAACTTTTGACTTTTGAAACTGAAACTACAAGAGGCTGTGTCAATGAGACTCACAGGAATAAAAAAAATCGTAATACAGCTAAGCATTATAGTAACTACTACACATGAATCCTGATCAACTACCCAAACATACAAATACATGAAAAATAATTGTAATTTTTCAGAACATCAGACATCTTGGGAGATCCTTGTTACATAACAGCTTTGAAAATAATTCAGTGTAATTAGGTCAATTATAAATCACAACTAAAATGATGGAAAACAGAATGAAAGTGACAGATTCTGGCAAGAATGTTGTTCATTTCAAATCAGTGAGAAGTTTTTCTTAAAATAATTTAACTAACCCATAGGCAAAATCTCTTTAAATTGAAGAAAAACTTACCTAAGCTACTCTCAGAACTTTAAAATACATGAATAATAAATTTAGCTTACTTAGGAAGATTTTCCCCAAATTAATGGTATTTTGAAATTAAAGAAATTGTGTTCAAGTATTTATAATTGTACAACACCTTAATTATAAAACATAACAATAACTGTTGAGATTTTCCCTTTTCTCTATTGCCCTCTCTTGGTTTAATCCTACATTTTCTAGGAGATTGTTGCTATTATTGATTTAGCTTCTTATTTTTCCAGAGAATATCCAGTAATAAAATCATTTCTACCATCCCCCTCTCCCTAATAAGTGTGTTATATGAAAAAGGAAAAAATGTGGGCTTTCCCCAAATGGTAAGGGAAATCTAAGGCATTTTGATTTTTATTGAATTTAAACATATTGTTTCAAATTACAGAAACCCAGTATACACTAACTATGGCCAAAAAGAAAAGCTTTTTGATTTACAGAAACAAAGAATTAGGGGCATGGGGAGGGCTCATTGATTTCCAAGAAAGGGATGCCGACACGGCCAGCATTCTATTTTGCCCTTTGAGGTCACTCCATTCACCTTCACTGTCTTCCACTCAGGTTGTTTTGTGCCTTCTCAGCAGAGAAATGAAACTGTTTTTCTTTAAAGTGCTAATTTAATTAATCCCAAGAAGACTTTGTGTGGCTCTTCGTGAATCAGGTGTCTACCCCTATGGCTCAATAGGAGGAATATGATGATTAAGATCTCCCTCCAAAAATGTGAGGTTAAAAGGAAAGGAGGATGGATTTCCAGAGTAAGGGTAGTGCTGCTAATAGGAAAATGAAAGAAGGTCAAAGAGAGAACACTCTAGTTGTTGACTATGGCTAATGAATGTTCTTGGGGCCAAGACGTTGGGCTCTGGCCTAACTGGAATATCAAAAAGTGACATGAGCAGAAACTTCTGCTCTTGGACTTTTAATTATGCAGCTCATTGATGTGATGAGCAAGGGCACAATTAGAAGAGTGGAAAAGGTCTTGGAATACTGGGGTTGATAGAATCCTATGTAAACTGTCGTTGATCAATAACATGCCCCAACATGCTGTGGTCTTTCTATTACAAAGACCAGATGCTGTGGTCTTTGTATGTTATTCATGAACACCAACTAACTACAGAATCCTCAGACTACTAATGAAAAAGGAATGTATCTTTCATTCATTCCTACTGGGTATTTATTCAGAATTTAATTGATACGTTAAGTTCCCATTTTAAAATATTCCAATAATCATTCTGGCCATGGAGTCAGTTGTAAATTCCTACATAAAAGGTAAATGAGTATGTCTTTTAATAATATCAGAAGCTCAGAGGTTCTCTTATGTATGTCATAAATGAAACATTGATAACATAGTCTATAGAGACAAAGCTTAAAATTGAAAATTCTTCTGGTTTCCTTAATCTAAAATTCTAAAATTTATGTTTACGTATCTAAAGAAGCTAGACACTTTAGCTATCCTAGCTGGGTGGGTTAGCTTACTTTCTAAATAACCATCTTGGAAAGTTAACGTTTCTTTTTAACACCAAATATTTCTGAAACACTGGTACACGCACACTACATCAGAAAAGTCTGAAGAGTTTTTAAAATATACTAATGTTTGGGTCCACCTTACCTGTAAGTCTGTGTTGGGTCCTTTTACTATTTGTTTTGTTGGTTTGTTCCTTTTTTTTTTTTAATTTCCCAGGTATGCTTGTGTCCCAAATGCAATGGTTTGCAAAGATGATGTTCAAAGTTCCTTGAAGCCATCAATTTATTTAACCAATGTAATCCCACAGAGTTAGATGTGAAAAAGAAATGTGAGTAGTAATTTTTATTAAGATTTTCATCAAAAATATATGGGTCATATAAATTGCTATGAAAATGTAAAGGAAATCAAAAAGTCATTCATAATAGCTTAGTTCCTCAACTGAAAAAGAAAAGAAACCACAATCACAGCTGAATCTATTAGGAAGGTCAGCTTTAGTCACGTAATGATTTAACCTCTGCTCTGGTCAGCATTTTATATAATTTCCTTGCCCATCCAGAATGTTGCCTGATGACATGTCTAGAAAGTACTTGCCAGTGTGCTGAGCTTGGGCAAAGAACAGTTTCCAGGTTGGGTGGGGTGGACTTTTTTTTAGTGAGGTGTCACGCCTATCTGATTAGGACGCTATGAGTCACCTGGTAGTTGGCGCGCTCTCAACTGAGAAACACCTTTGCTTTTCTCACTGTGGTCTCTCCCTCACTTATCATCATGGGAAAAGATAAAATTCAAAAGCTGTAGATGATGAAATTACTCAAAAGAAACATCCTCACTTACCAGAACCCCACACTGGTCGGGCTGTCTTCAGCCTAAAAACATTATCTGTGATGAAAAGCTCCTAATTTTTGCCTTGCTTTCATTATTCTTAAACTGTACCTTAAGCATGTTCACTTTCTGGACAACTAAAAAAATGGGTGTATATTAAGTACTTAACAGTGATTGCCAGAATTTCGGGTGGCCAGATTACAAATCATTTCTTACACTTTCAAGATTCTCTTTATCTATGTCCTCTTTTACACACCAAAAGATCCTCAACATCATACTTCTATTTCTCTCCTACTTAATAGATAATGAAATCACAGTAAAGAATAAAGAAGAGAAATAACCATGTATTTTATTTAAAATAAATAGCTTTGAGGCTGAGGCAGGTTAATCACTGAAGCTCAAGAGGTCAAGACCAGCCTGATCAAGAGCAAGACCCCCAACTCTACTAAAAAAAAAAAAAATAGAAGAAAATTAGCCACACATTGTGGCAGGCACCTGTAATCCCAGCTACTTAGGAGGTTGAGGCAAGAGGATCACTTGAGCCCAAGAATTTGAGGTTGCTGTGAGCTATGATGCCACGAACTCTATACAAGGTGACAGACTGACACTTTGTCTCAAAATAAATAAATGAATAAATAAATAGTTTTGTTTCAGTAAATTCTGTAAGACATTACTTACGTTGTCTCCAATTTTTATTTACTTGAGGAAAGTCTAAGACTCCTCCTGGTGAGTTATTCAGCAAGAATCAGAGTCTTTTTTGCAAAGTTAACTTTGGATCCTGACAATAAATTGACTTCAATCAGATAATCACATTGGACATGTTCTTTCCCGTGCATTGATCCTACTGTACAGATCTAAGATTTCCTCTCCTGACGTCAAAGCAGCTCCAATATCACCACCTCCTCCTTCCTTCTCTTAGGTCTTTATGTGTCAAATCCAAATAGTCACATCTCCTTGCTCTGAAGAGCTCAGAAGTCTGGCATCAACTTACAGATTTATACGAGCTGAACAAATCTGACTTTCTTCCAAAATTGTAACTGACTTCTGAAGCTCTCGTCATATCTGGTCGGGTCACCTCTCTCATCTAATAAAAAAATATCTTGTTGGCCTATTCAAACCTATCTTTAGGTGTAGTGCTAGTAGTTTGGTGAAAGCAAAAATTAACATTTACTAAACGTACCCCAAATTGCAAAAGTCCCTCAGACTTTAAGACCATAGGAAAGCAAAAATGTCTAACATTGCATAAAATGCAAGATTAGGTGCTTGATGAATACTGAGATGGAGGAACCCATGTTGTATTTCTGGCCTGTGGCCAATGCCCATTTTCAACAGAGAGAAACAGCAGCCAGGCTGCCAGAGCAGCCTCGAGGTCTCTCCCAGGTGTCCTGCTAGTGATGGTTCCTGTGTACGCAGCTATGTTAAATTCTCCACCCTGGCACCCAAGCCCAGAACTCCTCCTTGGGACTTGCCCCATTAGTCTTTTGAGGGAGGACCAAACCCAGGGAAAGTCTTGGTGCTGGCTGAGATAATCAGGAATAACTTGATTGTGTTTTGCAACTCCCCAGCTGGGCAGTGTTGGTGGTTTAATCATTATAATTGAGGAAAGAATTCTACAGTGCCTTCCTGAGTCTGGTATCCAGATCAAAAACCTTCGCGTTTACCTTGCCGCTATTAACTTTGTCTTGGAAAGTATAAACCCTGCCAACTTCAGGAAGTCCCTTATCATGAGAGTCTGACAGCTCTATCTGCCTTAGCCCTGACCCATAGTTTAGCCAAGTTTCTTTATTGCCTCCTCATACGATAACCCTTGATGTTACTTAGATACAAAATACACACCAGGAGAACGCAGTGTTCCAGCCGCCTCCATTTGTGACTCTTTCACTACGTAAGAAATGTCTGGGCCTTTATGCCACGGGTGCTCTCTGTGTTAAATAGAAGTATACTATAGGAATATGCAATATATAAACATTTTTTGAAGTTTAAAATAAAAATAAAATAAAGCTAGACCTTTATACCATTTGTGTTTGAGTGAGTTTCTTGTGAATGGTTTCATTTTAAATTTGTGGGGTTGTTCTACCTAATGAGCATCAGGGCAATTAATTTTAGTCGCTCTGAGCTGCCTTTGTTCAGCTAGTTACTATAAAACATTTTGAAAGCATAAGTGGGGAAATATGTGTAGCCATGGGAGGGCGGGAAACAGAAAGTAGGGATTTCTCCACATGCAAAGGCAAAGCAAAGGGACCCAGACTCAGTACTTTTTTTTTTCAAAGTGGACTAATGGAAAAATTATTTATTTATCTATTTATAAATAAAATTTGTAAATTTATTTTGACAGATAAAATTGTACATATTTTTGTTATACAACCAGAGGTTTTGGCATATATACAAGTTGTGGAATAACTAAATCCAGGGATTTAATACATGTGTTACTTCACATACTTAATGTGTTGCAGGACAAGAGCACTTACAATCTACTCCCTCAGCAATTTTCAAGTATAGACAGTATATCGTTATCATCGTCACCCTGAAGTACAATAGAAACCTTGAACTTATCCTTCCTCTCTAACTGAAATTTTGTGTCCTTTCACTCAAATCATGCCCATACCCCTTCCCCAGCAGCCTCTGGTGACCCGACTCCTCCTCTCTGCTTCTATGAGTTCAATTCTTTTACCGGCTACATGTCAGTGAGATAACACTGTATTTGTCTTTCTGCCTTATTCATTTAACGTAATGTACACCAGGGTCATCCTCAATGTCCTAAAAGCAGGATGCCCTTTTTTTTAAGGAAGAATAGTACCCTATTGTGTATATCAGCTATGTTTTCTCTCTCCATTTATTCATTGGTAGACATTTGGGTTCATGCCACACCTCAGTTATTGTGAATAATGTGGCAATAAACACGGAAGACAGATATCTTTTTGGCAAACTGACTTTACTTCCTTTAGATATAGGAATAGTGAGATTGTTGGGTTATATGGCAGTTCTGGGGTTTTTTGTTTTGTTTTGTTTTGGGTTTTTTTTTTGCAGTTTTGGCTGGGGCTGGGCTTGAACCTGCCACCCCCGGTATATGGGGCCAGCACCCTACGCCTTGAGCCACAGGCCTGCAGTTCTGTTTTTAATTGTTTGAAGAACCTCCAATCTGTTTTCCATAATGCTGTTCTATTTTATATTCCTACCAATGGGTTCCCTTGTCTCAACACACCCACCAGCATTTATTTTCTATCTTTTCGGGAAAGGCCATTCTAACAGGTATAAGGCAATTTCTCATTGTAGTTTTGATTTCCATTTCCTTGATGATTAGTGATACTGATCATTTTTTCATATGCTTATTCATTTGCATGCTGTCTATTAAAAAAGGTATATTCAGATCTTTTACCATTTTTTAAAATTTAGTTATTTATTGTCTTACTATAAATTGTTGTGAACTGCTTATGTATTTTGAGTATTAATCCCTTATCACATGTATAGTTTGCAAAATAGGTTGTCTCTTCAAACTGTTGATTGTTTCCTTGGCTGTGCGGAAGCCTTTTTATTCAAAGTTATCCCATTTGCTTTTGTTGTCTTTGCTTTCCGGGTCATATCCAAAAAAATGAGACAGAGATCATTGTGTGAAACCAGGGCTCAGTCAACACAAATGCAACTGCTGTGTCCTTGGCATGTGAGGAGGAGCATGGCACCTGGGCCAGTAGGACCGCCGCACGCCATCTTGTGATTTTGAGCAAGCCTCTGACCGCTCTGTGTCTTGGGGTTCTTGTCTATAAATGGAAACCAAGCACAGCCCCCTGTGCAGGATTGCTGAGGGTTAACATGGGTATGAAGGCACCTCAGACACTGTTGTTCCATCAGACACGCTGGATCCCTTCTCTCTGACATTATGAAGGCCTCAGGCTCATGAATCATAAAATAGAAATGAGACTAAATGCCAGTTAACTTACATGAGCCTCAGACATTGCAAGAATTTAATATTCCAGATACAGTCACTTTAAAATATGCTTTCCTGAAGTAAAATTATCTACACATAAGGTTATCTGCTTCTTGGAAAGAAGCAGATTCCATAACCAGAAAAGTCACATCTAAATTTACCCACCTCATATTTTATCAGTTTCCCGGTATGTGCCTCTTCGGCTATGTCTATTGTACACGTGTCTCCTGAGCCACCCTGTTCTTTACCAGGGAAGCAGGTGAATTGCCCTGGAAGTTCAGTGGTACCAGGTGGAGGGGATCTATAAAACCTCTTACAAGCCAGAGCCTACCCAGGACCATCCCCTACCCAGCCTCAATTGCACCATTTCATAGAGGAAGACCACGTGGTGCTTTTCACACTGAATTGTAACATAAAGCGCTAGACTGAAGAAATGCCAAACAGTGGCCTTGATTCCTACTATGTTAGGCCTCTACAAGGTGTGTGGAGAGGACACTGGGTTAAAAGTCAGAACACTTGGACCTCAATGCTGGTTCTGCTAACTATAAACTCCATGATCCCACTTCGCCACTGAGCCTCATTCCCTTCCTCTGCGAAAGCTGAATCACTCCTGCCTCAAGGAATTTGGAAGGGTATGGGAGGTGACCACATGAGTCCCAAGCAATAAAAAACAAACAAACAAACGGAAGCACAGAATGTAAAACTTAAAAAGTAAAAATTACTGTCTTGTATTAAGTATCTACTATGCCCTGGCTCTGTTATATATTTTATTTAATCCTCACAACACTTCCTTAAAAGGTATTACATTTCACTCCCTGTAGGAGGGGAAAGTAAGGATAAAGAGGTTAAGCAACTCGCCTAAAACCCCACAGCTGAGTGGCCAAGCTGAGATTCGGGCTCAGTTCCAGCTCACCCCAAGACAGGCATGCTCTTTGCTCCAATGGTCCTCCTTCCCCTTCCTGTGTTTGACTTCCCAACCACATAGTGCTATAGGCTTTAATTTAAAACATTGAATAAAAACATACTTTTATCAACCCCCCCAGTACATACTTATGTATGTATCATGCACAGCATTTCATGAGTAACACATTTTTGCAATATAATTAATTCAGGCAGTAATCGTGTCCCACCCTGACATTATGTCTGTCGCATCCCTGATACCATCTTCTGTGTTCCAGAGATGTGCAATCCTGCTTGTGCTTGCTCAAGTGAAACAGAGAAGCAGAGTCAACTGCTCTGGTGCCACTCACTCCTCGAGTGGCCTGGAGCTGTCCCGCTGCCGCAGGTGAGTAATGGAGTGACTAAGGCAGCACAGAAAGGCAGCAGTGCCGTTTAACACAGCCACAGCATAAAGGGAGACACTCAAGCCAGTTCCAACAACTGCCAATGATTTATCGGGTGAGCCCCACCCTAGTAGGCCCAGCAATTTCCCATTTGTCCCTTCCCAACCTTGCCCCTCCCGTGTCTCCACCCTCCTGCTGCCTGCCCTTCCCAGGCACCCCCTCTTTTTATGGGGATTGCACCTCTCCAGCCAACGGCTCGCACACCACACCCTGTTCCCTCCACTGGCTCTGGTTCCTACAGATCCCCAGTGCCCCAACCCTCAATCCCAGGCTTCTCTCGTCAATGCACCGTCCCTGATGGCTGCACCTGCATTTCTCAGCCTGCCTCCTTGTGTTTCCCTTTTGATTATATGAATTCTTTCCATATTGCTTCAGATCACAAGCAAACCAGGTAAACTGAGTAAGCTTCCTGAAAGTCTGTCTTCAGAGACAGATCATCTTGATGATACTTTCTCTCGGAGGGAAGGTTAGACTCACAAGTCATCAGCTCAGCTCCCCAGGTCGGGAGGTGACGCCTCTGGTAAATGCAGCCTGATGTCCATTCTGATGTAGACAGTCACCAGTCATGATGAATAATTACGATGGTGTTTAGTACTTTACAGTAGTCATAATAAGAACTTCCATTTATTGGTCTAAAACTCACGGTGTGGCAGGTACCTTACAGGCAGCAGTATAATCCTCAACAACCTTCTGTAGGTAGGTGTATTTACCCCAATATATAGATGTGCAAATTAAGGCAAAAAGAAATTAGGGCACTTGTTTGTTATTATGCGAAATTAAGTATCAGAGACAGATTTCAAACTGAATCCCTGTAAACATAAAGCCTGCCCATGCCTCCTGCTGCCTCCAACAACACCCACCTCTCTCTGTCTCTTCCTGACACACCATTTTCCACATCACAAAACCTGGAAATCTCATACTCATTGGTGAACTGTCCTTATTCCTCACTCTCCTTAAATAATTCCTTGGTAGAATTCTGTAGGTTCTACCTATCTAACACTTTCCCCCACCTGCCTCTTTCCCCTTCCCACTGTAACCGCCCTAGTTGAGGTCTCTACTACCTCCCCATTTCCTTGACCTTCTGATCAGTTACACCGTCTGTCTGGTTTCTTCCTCCAGTCTTCACACTGCTTCACATTTCTCCTACTTAAAAAAAAAAATAGTCTCTCTCTTCTGTCAATTAAGCAAGGGAAACTTCTTATCATAGCATTAAAAAAACACTTTATAAAATGGAATCTGGCTTATGTGTTGTCATTTTTACTTCAAGTGGTCATAGAATATCCCAAGGGAGATTTGGAAAGAGAGACCAGTCACAGAAACAGATTTAGGCTGAGGACTAAAATGTTCAGAAGGTCCCTGATTCCACAAGAGGAGGCTCTGGGCAGGAAAACAAAGCAGGGCTTCTTAGAAAGGGTAAGAGTATTGTATGCCGGGTATGTTATAGTGGCAGGATGTTCAGAAGGAAGGGGTTCACTTAAGAGATATTACAGATGTGCCCAAGTGTCCATCGACCCATGAATGGATCAGTAAATTGTGGTATATGTACACCATGGAATATTATGCAGCCTTAAAGAAAGACGGAGACTTTACCTCTTACATGTTTACATGGTTGGAGCTGGAACATATTCTTCTTAGCAAAGTATCTATCTCAAAAATGGAAGAAAAAGTATCCAGTGTACTCATCCCTGCTATGAAACTAATTTATAGCTTTCGTATGAAAGCTATAACCCAATTATAGCCCAAGAATATGGGGAAAGGTGAAGGGGGGAGGATGGGTGGAGGGAGGGTAATTGGTGGGACCACACCTATGGTGCATCTTATAAGGGTACATGTGAAATTTACTAAGTGTAGAATATAAATGTCTTTAACACAATAACTAAGAAAATGCCATGAAGGCTATGTTAACTAGTTTGATGAAAATATTTCAAATTGTATATAAAACCAACACATTGTACCCCATGATTGCATTAATGCACAGATATGATTTAATTTAAAAAGGGGGAAAAAGAGAGATATTACAGATGTAGAACTGATGTGGTTTACTGACAAATAGGAGTGGTAATAAAGGAAGTAGGGAAGGGAATTATTCAAGGATGTCCACAGTTTTCAGCCTCAGTGAATCAGGAGGTAACTGTAGCACAAAGACAAAACACTGGAGATGACATCTGGAAGAGTGCGTGTGGGAATACTTACGGGAAGAGTCATATCTTGATGTGCTTGCATTACTAGTAATAATGATTTTATAAGCTAGAAGCCAATATTCAATTATTAATTGTAAGTGGATTAGAAATTAAATTAGGAATAGGATTGCAGAGAATGGACAAAGGGAAAACAGTAATAAGAGGAATTGATTTGGAAGAAATTTCCTGGCTTTGCACACAAAGTGTGATACCTTGTCACTTTAATGTTCTGAAGCCTGGCTTGTTGAATACGCTCCCTCCCCCCCACAGCTGCCGCACCAGTGCAGGCTATAGGTCTTGTGATTGTTCTCTGCCAGGGCAAGGCTGTGTGCTCCAGGAGAGTGCTTTCTGGGAATTAAGAATGTGCAATCTTTAAACCTTGCTGAACACAGAAAGAATTGCTCTGGACCAGATAAGGAGATGAAATAGCTCTTTTCTTCTGTCACCTTAGTTTTAGCCAGAGATGTCTGTCTGTCTGGACACAGGCTTTCAGAGTATTGACGTCTGTGATACGTCACTGTGGGTTGGCTAGAGTTTGTTCCTGTTTACCTTGTCAAGACTCTGTGTTAAGATCATAAATGCCTTAAAACCATAAAAAGTAGAAAATAAATCCATACAATTAACATAGTTAGTTAAAGAAATAGTCTAGTCATAGAAATGCAAGCACAGCAAGAACGATGATGGGATTGTTAGCCTTGCCTTCATGAGATTGATTGTAACACTGATGTATGAAATAAATACAGAGGCAGCCTGTTATTAGGGGTGGCATACCGGAAGCCTCACAAAGAGGGGCGTGCCATCTCCCGAATCCCCGCTGCTCTTAAAACTATCTCTTTGTTTTTGTCCATTTTTCTCTCTATTTTTCATAATAATTTTCCGTTGGCCTCGCTCACCCCACCAGGTCACTAGGAAAGAGACCCACAGCGTGTCAGGGCGGGTTCCCCAGTTAACATCTGACCCACAAAAACAGAAGTTCTTCTTTGGACATACAGCTCCAACTTTAATCTTAAGAAGATACCCTATGGTGCCACCATGACTTAGTGTGCTACCAAGATGAATTTACCAAATGTAAATTGTTGCCTTAACCCCAAGAATTGTCTCATTTTTTAAAATCCCATGTTGATTCTAAAGATTGAATCGCACATGTGTATTAAAAAGAGAACTGTGTTATGCTTCAAACAATAAGGCGTTCATTGTCATACTTGGAATTCCTTTTTGTACTTTATATCTATGATCCCCCTTGGCTTTAAGTAGCAGCTACAACCTCCCCTCAAGCTTATTGCTAATATTAGTATATTATGAACTGTGGTGGGGAGACAATCTGACCTCAGGGTCCTGCCATTAATCTTCTCTTAATCTTCTTGAAATTATGCATTAATATCTTTAGATTGGCAACCTTATGTTAGTGCCTGGAAATATTTCAAAGCTATACTTACGAACAGCAGGTTACTACTTATGAGTAATGAATCCTAAAATGAATTATTTATTGAAAAATAACTTCAATGATGCTTAAAATTTCCAATCTTTTATTCTTTCTGGGTAGGTACATTATTCAAATAATTGCAAAAGTATGTCAAAGACATTTTAGAAACGTGAATAAAGCTGATTGCGATTATAATTTGGCATCCTATTCCATTGCAGAGTAGGGCATGCAAATTGAACAGCTAAGCCATGTAATTATGAAAACTACTTAGTGGGGAGATAGTCACTTAGGTCAGAACAGCGTGTCTTCAGCACGTCCTATAGTCCTTTTGCACACCCACAAGTGTTCTTTGAATGAACAATCCCTTGGTTTGGTAAGATGATGAGGGGAGCACAGCAAAGGGTATTTGTGAGGAAGAGGGAAAGAATTAAGTTATCCAAAAGGGTAAGTGTTAAGAAACAATTATCTCTTAAATTAGTAAATTTTACAATGCATGTTATTCTGAACAATCGAAAAACTCATCTGAGTTCTAACTTAATGTTCTCTGTAAAGAGAGGACTATTTGAGAAAATTCTCTCTTGTGATTTTATTCAGACATTTAAAGAGTAAGGACAATTTTGAATTGTACTATAGTATATCTGCTAAATGTCCCTAGCCCTCAAAACTTCTCTAATTCCAAACTCTGTGTACAATACCACAAACAATTTGTAACATAAAAAAATGTATATTTTCAACTTATGCATAGTAAAATTTACTCTCGGTGGTGTTAAGTCCTAAGCATTGTGACAAATACATGGAGTTGTATATCCACTATCAAACTGATCACAGAGAACAGTTACATCATCCCTCAAAATTTTTTTATGTTGCCCCTTCATTATAAGCTTCTCTTCCTATTTCAAATCCCCATTGACCACTGATAAGTTCTCCAACCCTATAATTTTCTTTTTTTTTTTTTAGAATATATTAAAAATGAAATTCTATAGTAAGTACTTTGGAGAATTTCGTTTCTTTTATTTAACAAATGCTGTTGATATTTAACTATGTCACCTGAATATATCAAGTCTGTTCCTTGTTACGGTTATGTAACACTCCATTGTATGTATCTCCCATAGATTTTTTATTTAATCCATTCACTATTCAGGGGCTTTTTGCCCCAATTTTTAATATTTATCAATAAAGCTGTTATAAGTGTTTGCATGTAGATTCAAGTGAGAAAATTTTCATTTCTCTTGAGTATTACTCAGAGGGGCATTTCTGGATCACATTGTGTGTAAGTCCATGCTTAACTCTATGAGAAATGGGCAGACCTTTTTCCACAGTGGATGTGCCATTTTGCATTTTCACTAACAATAACTGAGAAATATGGCTTGGATATATTCATGTTATACTTTGGGTAACATCGATTGACCTCTCTTCAAGTTGACTGATTCTTTCCTCAGCTGTATTAAGTTCCCTAATAAGCCTTCAAATATTACTCCTCACTCCCGTTACTGTGTTTTTTATTTCTAGTATTTCCATTGCATTGCTTCTTATTGTTTCCATCTGTCTACTAAAATTGCCTATCTCTTCTTGTCTGTTGTCAGTTTTTTCCTTTAGCACCCGCAGCATATTAACCATAGTTATTTTAAATTCTCTTAAAGATCTTTACATCACCTCTGTCATATCAGAACTCAGCCTTATTGACTGATATAGATATATATTTTTTTATTTTTTATTTTTTATTTATTTATTTATTTATTTTTTGCAGTTTTTGGCAGGGGCTGTGTTTGAACCCGCCACCTCTGGCATATGGGGCTGGCGCCCTACTCCTTTGAGCAACAGGCACTGCCATATTGACTGATTTTTCTCTTGGGAGTTTGTTACATTGTATTTCCTCTTTGTATGCCTCATAATTTCTAGGTGAAAATTGGATATCTGCGCAGGAGTAGAAACTGAGGCAGTTGCCATGCTTGGATGTGGACATCCTTTCCTTATGCTGGTCCTTTATTTGGGGAAGTTGGGTCAACCTAGGAAGCAGTTGGATTGAGTTTGGGGTTTCTTGCTAGACTTCTGATCAGCGTGCCACAGCATTCAAATTTTTCCAGAGCTATCTTGTGTTCAAGGTGGAGACTGATATGCAGAGTCACTTTTTCTTTTCAAGATCTGCTTTACCTTCAGCTTGAGGTAAATGTCCTCTCTCTCTCTCTCTCTCTCTCATGCCTCAGAGAGGGTCTTTCTCTTTCCCTCTGTCTCCTCACTCTTATGACTCTCCCAACATTTCCTCAGCCCACACCATTAAGGGGGCTTCCTCAGGACTATCTTTTCTTGGGAAAGACTGGAAAGGTCCTAAAGAAAAGCCTGTAAGTCCCTGGAAAAGAAATTACCAGTTCACACTGCCCTTGACCTCCCAGGAACTCTCTCCTCTTACCAACTCGAATGTGGCTTCTGCCAACCGTGAACTAAATTTCTTAGCTAAATTCTTCTCACTGGTATCTTATGGCTTCTTCCTCATGTAAACAATCGCTCACATCCTCTCTCCCTGCAGGGATTTTTCTTTTCTTATATTTCAGATTAATTAGTGGCCACGTGACCTTACTTTTTTGCTAGGTTCAAGACAAGTCATGACTCTGTAGTTCGTCTGTCTTTCTGAGTTACTGTTATAAAGTGAGAGTGATGTTTTCTCTCTTGTTAACATCCTAGAGGAAAACTGAAAGTATTCACCCCTTTTTAATCCCTAAGATTATAGCCTTTGCCCCTAAACAGCATATTGACCTTAAACACCTGCTTTGTTTATTAAAATGGAGATCAAACTTCACTTATACGGCCAAAAGTTCCTTACTACTTATAGTCAGTTTATTTCTGTGTAATCCCCATTACCCTGGCTCATAAGTTTCTTGGTCCAAACAGCAGCATGTTAAATTGGAAATTAGAGAAACTGGTTTATCTAACCTCTTACTAATAATATGACTTTCAATTTTATTTCAATGACTTTCAATCTCAACTTTCTCATCTTTACAAGAGGAGTTAGGGTAGATACTTTTATGATCCTTTCTAGTATAGCAATGTTTTAGATAGTCTGTTATTTTTATCTTTTTTTTTTTTTTTTTGGTCGTTGTTAAGAACACAATTGTGTCATATTATTTTTAAGTTATTACTCTGGAGTTTCCCACGGTAATGAGTTACAGCATGGTGGTTAAGCCAGCAGGCTCACCTCGGGTGAAACTGCCTAGGTTCAAATTCTTAGTTTCCCACTTTGATGTTCAGTATACTTTGGGCAAATTACTATTCTAAGTCTTGGTTTTCTCATATATAAACTTAAAGTGATGAAATAATATACACTTGTTGTAAAACAAGGATGTAAATTATCTAGCACAGAGTCTAAAAAAGCTCAAAAGATATTACTTATGGGTCTTCAAAAGCATTGGCCAAAAGTCAAACTAAGAACAGTCAAATCACTTCTCTCTACCTGAAAACAGCCCAGAGGAAAGCTGGCTGACATGTGCACATCACTAGTTGGAGCCTAACATCTGGCACATTTTAAAAATTCACCTAACATTAAGGAAAACCAAGACTGTACAATAATACCAGAGTTTTAGAAAAGGACTGCCCCCCCCCCAGGAAATTGCTGGATCTTAACATCATTAAATATGCAGATTAAAGTTGTTGACCTAAAGAAAATCGGTCCCACATTCTAAATGATAAGCCATATTTTTCTGCTTTTCATGTCTCATTTTCCTATCAGCTTTCCTGAATAGAACATCTCTTTCTGCTTTATGAAGTTTGCTTTATTCTCATTGTAAAGAATAGTAGAACGAATTGAGAAAAGGAAAAAGGCATGACACTAATTTTGGCTAATTCAAACAGTAGAAAGCATATGGTTGTAAAATATTACTTGGTAAAGTTACAACTTTTACTAGTATTAGAAAAGCTACTGTCGTTTTTGCAACTGCATTGTTTCTTTTGGGGAATCATTAAAAATGAGATTCCAGATCCCCTTCCTACCAGATATTTTTATATATCTGATTAGTTAGGGCCAAGAAGTCTATTTAACACACTCCATAGGTTATTCTCGTGTGTTTTCAGGTTTTGCAAGTCATAACTATGTTTTAAGGACTAATTAAAATGTAGTTTAAAAAATACCCATTGTTGACCATAACAGAATTGAACCAAATATAAGTAAGAAGTCCACAGAAGCCAGCAATGGTTCTCCCAAAGGTCAGGGTAAGGAAATGTGAATAAATCTATAAAATGAATCCTAATTTAGCCTCAGATCCCCCATGTTAGGTGACGGGTGATTTCCAGGTCTTCTGTCCTCTCCCACAGATGAGAACTGCTAAACCTCCTAACTCCTGGGTTTCATTCTGCCCCCATCTAACTTTCAAACTAGCACTCCAAGATCAACATCACTTCCTTCAGCTGCAATTCTGATCATAATCTTACCCTGGGCGGGGGGGGGGGGGTCTGGTAATAGCTTCTGCCTTTTTCTGTGTTCAAGCCTCAGCTCTAAGACCCAGTCTCTCTAGAATTCGTGACCCTGTCTCATTCATGCTCATCCATACCCTTTCCTGCTTGGAATTCAAGAGCACATGCTAAATCCCAGCCCAGGGGCTAGCTGTGGCTTCTGGAAGGCTGCTTGCATTGACATTGGCAGTCAGCTTGCCTGCCTGCTTCCCATATTATCTTCTGCTCTTAGAGCTCATGACTGAGCTTTCCAGTCCAACAACTTGATTCAGTTCCCAGTCTCCATATTTGCAAACTCATGATTCCGGCCAAGTTATTTTAACTCTCTGAGTTTCTCATCTTAAAATGTTAAGAGAAATAATTTTCTCACAAGCAATAAAAATTAGATATGGTTATATATTAACCTAAATTCTGTCTACTAACAGATGCTACTAATTCATTCTCTAATAGCA
Organism: Galagoides demidoff; assembly: GCA_963574575.1. NCBI lineage: Eukaryota > Metazoa > Chordata > Mammalia > Primates > Galagidae > Galagoides > Galagoides demidoff. Next base: position 40,026 of record CAUYQV010152705.1, read on the forward strand.
CGTGTTTAGACTGTGCTTTTTTAATTAACAACTTCCTCTATTTTCCTTTCTTACTGTTTTTTTTTTTTCCTCAGCACTACTTGGTTAAAATATGATTATTTTTATCCCTTAGATTTGTATTTCCCAGTCTTTTTCACATCAGAACACAAAGCTAAGGTGAGCACATCTGAACAGAAAAATGGGATGAATGGATAAAATTGCTAATGAAAAGACACAATCATCCTAGGGTCTCCAGCCTTCCTAGGCCTGTCCCGGAGGCTCTGAGTGTTAAATCAATTATCTATCAGCCCATCTATAACTCACCAGTTAGTTCAGTTAGGGAAGCTTGCTTCATTTGACACATTCTGCCAAAAGAGAGTCTCTCTTCCAGTATCTACATCTAGTCTTTTACCTGGTGTCTGTCACACCCAAGCAGATTGCTCTATTTCTAAACTGATTATTATAATCAGCACATTATAGATTTTAAGAACAGATTCATTAAATAAGACAGAAATTCTCTACTAATCACTCTATTATATGCATCACAAACAAAAAACATTTTTTAAAACGTAGCTTTAGATAAAAGAAAAATGACAATTACTATTGCTTGTACTTTAATACCATGCATGGAGGAGTAATATTATTAAGATGTTGGTACAGAAAGTCCTAGACCTTCTTTCCCTCTAACGTTTGATTCAACAACAGTCCTCACTGATTTCCTTTGTGAGAAATCAAAAAATCAGTTGAGAGGCTTACATACACTGGGCAAGTACAAAACAAGTCACAACTAAATTGGTAGGAAAATTCAAGAGACCCTGTCACTATAACGCTTTTCCCAGGAACAATCCTATACAATCAGGATAAAACCCCTAGCTTTCAGCTTCTCCCTGTGGAGGAAAGACCTGGACTGTACATTCAGTATTCTAATTTGAGGGAATTGACTTCTGTCTTCCCCAAAGTGCTGATAGGACCAGATACTCCAGATGCCTAACGGCTGTCACAAGAGATGGCCATTTGAACTAGCACGCAAGCATTCACCCTACTTTTTCCTCAAGCTCTGCACAAATGAAACTACAAAAAAAATACATCCATTCCCAACTTCTCACTTGAGAAGAAAAGAGTAGAATCATGTGCCCAATATTCCAACTTCTAAACAAGACAAGTCCATGAAGACTAAGAGAGGTAGAGATATCTTTTTTAATGTGCAGATACCAACACAAAGAATCAAGGAAAATGAAGAAATGGAAACATGGCCCAATGAAAGGAACAAATAAAGTTCCAGAAATTGAACCTAATAGAACAGTTATAGGAATTGCTTGACAGTTAAAATTTACTTTCATAAAATGTCAATGAGAATTTCATCAAAGAGAGAAAATATGTAGAAGAACCAAACAAATATGTTGGAGCTGAAGAATAAAATAATTTAACTGAGAAATCCAATATAGCAGACTAGATTGAGCAAAACAAAGGACCAGTGAAAAAATTAGCAGTTTCAAATAGCATGCAAGCACTCACCATGCTCTTTCCTCGAGCTTGGCACAAAGGAAAACAGGAAAAAATACATCAGATCTTATTGGGCAAGTCTACTGGTGTTGAACTTCTTCAACTTTTGTTTTTTAGGAAAGTCAGAGTTATCAAGTCAGAGGAGTAAAAAGAAAACAGAATCAAAAAGAAAGAGTGAAGCAGCTGGACCTGGTGCCTCACACCTATAATCCTAGCACTTTGGAAAGCTGAGGAAGGAGGTTTGCTTCAGGCCAGAAGTTCAAGACTAGCCTGATCAAGAGGGAAAAAAATGGGAAAAATTAGCAGGCTATGGTAGTACATTCCTCAGGAGGCTAAAGCAGGAGGATTGCTTGCGCCCAGGAGTTTGAGAGTTTGAAGTTGCAGTAAGCTATGATGATGCCATTGCACTTTAGCTGAGGGGACAGACCACGACCCTGTCACACACACACACACACACACACAAAAAAAAATGAGTAAAGTTGAGGACGTATGGGATAGCATCAAACAGACCAATATATGCATTATAAAAGTCTCAGAAAAGAAGGGAGAGAGAGAGGGTTAGAAAGCATATTTTTAGAACTGATGGCTGAGAACATTATGCTACATGAATAAGCCAGTCAAGGACAAATACTTCATGATTCCACTTAGAAAAGGTATCTAAACTAGTTAAATTCATGGAAGTAGGGAGTAGAATTGTGGTGCTGGCGGGAAAGGGAAAGTAGAGAGCTATTGTTCAACAGATGTAAAGCTTCGTTTATGTGAGATGAACAAGTTCTAGAGTCTTGTATGTACAGCAGTGAACCTATAGTTTACAACACCATACTGCACATTTAAACATTTGTTCTGAGAGGATATCTCATGTAAAACTTTTTTTAAAAGTTTTTATTAAAACAGGAAATATTCTATAGGAATGAGAAACTATAGGAAAGAGGTTTAAATAATCGTGTTTGTGTGATATTTTTAAAAGAACATATACACATCAGTTTGTGTGACACTACACTGTGTAGCAACCCAAAATGTCTGTGAAGCAAAATAATAGAATTTATTTATGTTTCTGGTTTATGCTACACATCTATTGCATCTAAGCATATTTGAGGATTACTCTGTGACGAAGGCTACCATAGCAGCCCCCAATTTTGTTGTTGTCCAGTCACAGAGACAGAAGAATGATGAAGTCATATGTCAAACACTTGATTCTTAAGCTTCCACCTGAAAGTGCCACACATCACTTTAGCTACATTCATTGACAAGATGATAAAGAGAGGTACATGGAGCATGCAGCCGTACACCACCACTCTGCTGGCTTTCCCTGTGCACTCTCCTCAGAATCACTCCACAATCTGTACACTAATCCACTGTCACTCTGTTTTGAAACAGATTCGTTAATTATCAAGGTATATTTCACGGACTATACATTTTCCCATTATGAGTGTAGACTTCATTAATTCTTTGGGTAAATCTATAGGGTTGTGCAACCATTACCTCAATCCTATTCCATCCCTCAATCCTATTCTAAAACATTTTCACCTCCCATAAAGTTTCCTCAGGCTTATCTGCAGTCAATCCCAATTCCAATCCTCAGCCTTGGGTAACAGGTGATCTTTTTGTCTGTATAGATTTTTTTCTGGATCATTTATATAAATCAGTTACATAATATACTGTCTTTGTGTCTTGCTTCTTTTACTTGGCGTAACTTTGGAGGTCCTTTTGTGTTGTAGTGTATTTCAGAAGTTTATTCCTTTTGAAGGCTAATTAATATTCAACTGGATGAATACTCCACATTTTACTTAGTTTCTCACCAGCTGATGGATAATTGGAATGCCTCCAGTTCTTTGGCTATTTCAAAAAAATACTCGTACAGATATTTACATATTTTTCAACTGTAGAATTTCCACTCAGTCTTTTCTAGTAATTCTTTTTCTTTACAAATATTCCTTATTTTTGAGCCATTGTTGCCTCATTTTTCTCTAGATCTTTAATCTAAACATGCTGATTTTTAAATTCTTCAAATATGTTTATAATATCTGATTAGAAATCTTGGTCTGCTAAATCAACGTGTAGAACCACTTAGAGGTAATTTTCATCAACTTTTCACCTTGAGCATGATTCACATTTTCCTTTTTGTGTTTTCTTATGTGTTTTGTTAATTTTGTAATAAACTACACAGTTTAGGTAATGTAGTATAGCAACTCTTGTTTATGATCTTTTTCCCCCCTGGAAGTTTTTTCTCTTATTTTTTTTTTTTTTTTTTTTTTGGTTAATTTGTGTTGTTGTTACTTGGCTATTTAGTTTACTGTTTTTTTTAATTTATTTACAATAACAAATGTGTATTACATCTGAAGAATTTGTAACCCTTGTGATGTGCTGCTGATGACTTTGCTCAGCTTTTCTATTATTTTATTATTATTGTTAATATTTTGAGACATAGACATAGAGTGAGAGTCTCACTATGTCACCCTCGGTAGAGTGCTGTGGCGTCACAGCTCCCAGCAACCTCAAACTCTTGAGCTTATGTGATTCTCTTGCCTCAGCCTCCCAAGAAGCTGGGACTACAGGCACCCGCCACAACACCTGGCTATATTTTTGTTGTAGTTGTCGTTGTTGTTTAGCAGGCCCAGGCCGAGTTCGAAACTGCCAGCCCCAGTGTATGTGGCCAGCGCCCTAACCACTGAGCTGCGAGCACCAAGCCTTATGTTATTATTTCATTTTTATTTTTTAACCTGGCTTCTTGGAAGTGACCCAGGGATTTGTATAACTGAGTGGTCAATGATTGAACAAAAGCTGTGTTTAAATACCTCGAGTCCATGAGGCCTGTATCCTCTGCTGGTGGATCTGAGTTTGGTTTGAAGAGCAAGTTCAGTTTGGGAAGCTTTTAGGTCAGCCTGGCTTTTTCTTTTTGGTTCGGCCCTTTTCATTTCTCCACCACACTTGCACATAGGCTTCCAAACAGGCAGGGATGTGTGGAATGTTTATCAAGTCCCACCATTGCTATCGCCCTGCTAAATATCTCACTAGTCTCCTGTTCTGCCACTTCCCCAAACCAGGACCATTATCTCACACTAGGAGACCTGCAGCCTTTCCCATTCACTGCTGGGTGACAGTTTTCTGTTCTCAACTCCAAATCAAGTCAGTCACCTCTAGCAGCGAACGTGCTGATTTTCATGGCCGGCCAGCCCTGGAAACTGTGAGCTGCAGTAGGGCCTGTTGATAAAGCAAGAATACCACAGATTTCTGCCAACTTATCTAAAGTTCAGCAGGATTTTTGTAAATACATGTTTTTCACTTTATTGATTGCCTCTGATAGATTTCTAGAGCCCTGTAATAATTTTGCTTTACAATTTTTCCAGTTCTACAGTCGTTCTGTGAGAGAGAACTTGTCAATCCTTTCAATTCTGTGTGGCTGGAAGTCCTGCCTATCTTTTCTGTATTGTATTGATCAAGTCAACCTTCCTTAACCTTGCATATGTGTGCGTCTCTGTGTGTGTATATTTAGAAAGTGATATAGACACAGACATATAATCAAACCCTTCAGTGCTTCAGGGTACAGAGTGGAATAAAGGAGCCGTTATTTAATAGGATCTAACCTTTATAAAAGGCAATTGGGATTATGAATAGTATTACTTTTTTCTAACAACAGTAACTCTGTAAATATCTTAGGTATGAACTTAGTTGTGTAAGTCATATTTTTTCCTTTTTCGTTCTTATAAGTAATAAAAGACCAATAGGACAATGAATTAGATGCCATAGTATTTACTAGAGTCTATTATTGTCTCCTGAAAACACTGTTTTTTACTTAACTTCCAGAATGCTTCTTCTTCTGTGACCTTACCAGTTATTCTTTCTCTCCTCCTGGCCTCTGAATTTTGCACAGCCTCACACTACCCACTGATCTCTCTTCTCTTCATTATCTACAAACAGACATATTTGTTGGTCTCATTTAGTCTCTTGGGTTTAAATACCAGCTCTAAACTAATAAGGCTCAGACATGCAACTGCCTACTTCGCATCTCTACTTGGATACCCAGTAAACAATTAAACAACCTTCATCTTTCACCTGGGCTTTTGCAATAATAGCCTGTAAAATGTTCTCCTTGTTCCAAAACGTTCAGGTCTCTTTCTAGAAATGTTGATCAAATCTTATCATTCTTGTCCTATAAGAAAAAAATCCAGGCTTTTTATCCTGAATTGATCAGGTCTGTGCCTACCTCTCTGTCCCTTCCACTCCTGCCACCTGTTCCTTTCACTTCACACCTTTCCAATCTCAGGACCTTTGCTTTTTTTATTCATCTTTAAGTAAGTAAAGCGATTTTGCTCAAGTACATCTGCATTACGTTACCAACTGCAAAGGACTCGGAGACATGTGATCTCTCTGCCACGGAAGTCATATGATCAACCTAAGTTCTATTACTATAGAAGGGAGAATGGGATTTGGTGGACTGTTAGCAGTCTCTGACACAGTACTTGGCTCTGGTCACCCAACTCTTAATATTTAGATATAAATTTCTTGTCAAACAAATAGAAATTACTTTGTTCCCTTTCTAAGAGGAATAAGCCAGAGTTTATCCAGTTATTTCATCCAGCTCAAAGTTCAGGATCACTGGTTGTCAGTACAATCAGGATCAATATGTTTATCTATCTCCTGCCCTCATCTCCAAACAAACAGTTGGGGAGCAGTCACAGGATAACTGCAATGTAAACTAATACAATTTGAAAAAGGAAAGCCTGAGAACTACACTGGAGAGAGTGATCTGGAGTGATTATCACTGGCAGGGCAGGTGGGTCCTGGGTTGACTCATCTGGCTGTCCCTGGTTCTGCTCCCTAAAGGGGAATTCCTTTGTCTATGGTTCTTTTGGCTTCTGGAAGTTTGTTTCTTGTCTTTTACACTCCATGGCAACTGTTAAGTGACCATTGGAGAGTACATATGCCTCACAATTTTGCTTCTGTGGGCCATGCTGATGGTTAATTTGGTAACACATTTCTTTAAAAGCATAGTGACTGCAGGTTTATTTGCTTTTAGTCATTTGTACGTTCTAATAACCCCCAATTTTTTTTTTAAATTTTAGTCTTAATCATGTCTGTTTTCTGACTTCTATGTTGTAATCATCCTTCTCACGTTATCTTTCTAGAAATTTCCATCATTTTACTTTGAGGTGCAAGCTCAGTGGGAAATTTGTTTGTCTTGGAAATTATCACATGTAATATTTTTACCAAATGTTTTCAACACATAAATGAGGGGGCCCATATTTCTAGTCTACTATAACTTGTGCTTGTATGTTGCCTGGTCTTCAAGCTAATACAACACCTTTTCTGTTTTTGTGGTATCTGTACTCCACTTCCAGTACTGATTTCTCTAATATTCACATCAAAAATTAAGCTATGGTAATAAAGAGATTTGAAAATACAGTTGCGCTATTAAAACAAACATTTATTCCTTTCAAATGTAACATCACAGTCCTAAAATGAGCTGTTCAGGTTTCTGGGGTGACTGCACCCTACACAACCCTCTGGGCACCTAGGTGCCTTCAAACTTGTCTCATCTCAGACTTAATCAACTTCATGGTCAAAGCTGGACAGTGAACATGTTGTGTTCTGCTTCCAGAATAGAAAAATTAAGGCAGGAAATTTTTCTTTATATTGTGGCAACAATTTTACTATCTCTTCTACTCATACTGTACGATGACAGCTTAGTCACATGACACAACCAGCAGTCTCTAACTTTGTGTGTGCATTCCTTTGTGTGTCTCTCTCTTTCTTTCTTTTGTTTTTTTGCAAAGCCTATGATATTTTTGCGTTATGTGTTATGGATACCTTCCTATCATTAAGGGTCATACATCAATAATATTCCTCTAGTATTAATTGAAATTCAATAACTTTTATCTCCTCCCCAACAATTTGTCCCTTTATCCTCCCATCAAACAAACAAACAAAACCTTGTATAATGCTTCTATTCCCTCAGTTTCTTCCTTAAACCACTCTACCCACAATCCCAATATTTTCCCAAAATAATCCCTAAAAATGTAGTTTCAAGATTATTACTGATGGTCCCTGACTTACACTAGTTTGACTTATAAATTTTCAACTTGACAATGATACACATTCAGTAGATTCTGTTTTTTGACTATACAACCATTCTTTCAGTACAGTACTTGGCAAATTACATGAAGTAGTCAACACTGTATTATAAAATAGGCTCAGTGTTAGACAATTTTTCCCAACTATAGACTAATGTAAGTGTCCTGAGCATGTTAAGATAGGCGAGGTGAAGCTATAAAGTTTGGTAGGTCAATTATATTGAATGCATTTTTGAATTAACGTATTTTCAGTTGTTGGTGGATTTATCAGAACATAACCCCACCATAAATAAAGGAACGTGTTATTTTATTTCCCCTCACAAAATCTATCTTCTGACTAAGAAAAACTTAATGTGAGGCAAGAATTGTGTTCAACCTAGAACAATTTTTGGCATGCAGTGTACATGCAACAAATTTTGCCAATGAAACTAATGAATCCTTTATTTTTCTCAAAGATTTATCATGCTACTTAAATGGGATAGTTATACATATAATATATACATATGTACATACTCATATTAATGATTTATACAGAAAGTGCTAAAAATGTATTTTAGAAAGAAAAAAACTGTATTAATAGTTTGTTAATACAGTTATGTTTGACTTCTGTGATTATAAGAGGTGCTCAATGTATTCATATTCCTGTTTTGGTATTAGTGTATATTGAGTATTACAATTTTAATACAGTTTTTTCCCTTTTTTAAAATGTGTAGACATTTTTGAAACCCTCTGATATTATTGAGAGTGAGAAATAAAAGTAAACCTATATAATATTTTCTTAATATAATTTCAGAACTTTTTAAAATGGCATTTGGTATATCAGGTCATCACTAACACTTTACTACCATGGACGGTGATTTTTTTCTTTCATCAGTTTGGAGTGACACTTTGTACACCAACCCAAAAAAGTTATGAAATTGTTTTGTTGATTCTTTGATTATTTCTGCTCTGCCCTCTGTCCTCATTTTCTCCTTCCTTCCTTCCAGGTGTTTTTAACACCTCAATTGTATTTCTGGTTCCATAGCCTATGCCCCTTATTTAGTTCTCATCACCTTTGTCTCTTTGATCTGGGGAATTTTAGATTCTGCTTTTCTGGCACCTAAATTAATATTTTCCAAGATCTAATCTACTGCCCTCACTTCCCTTTTTATTTTTCATGCTGATGCATTTTTCACGTCTCAGACAACTGCCTCTTCATGAGAATTTACTCTGCCAATGTCCTCCTGACAGCATGTTTTTCCTTCCACAGATAAAATTTTTTTTCATATTCTATTGGCTGTCTACTTTCAAATGCTCCTCTGAGGTAATTAAAAGAAATTTTTAGAAACTTTTTACACTTGTTAAAAAGAGAAAAAGTTTTCTTTTTTTAAGGTAAGCAAATAGTCATCTTTTAAAAGGAGAAAAGTTGTTTTTATTTGTTTATTTTGAAACAGAGGCTTCTATCACCCTGGGTAAAGTGCTGGAGTGTCATCATAGCTCACAGCAACTTCAAAGTCTTGGGCTCAAGCGATCCTCTTGCTTCAACTTCCCAAGTAGCTGAGACTCCAGTGCTGTTACAACACGCAGCTAATTTTTCCATTTTTAGTAGAGACAGGGTCTTCCTTGTGCTCAGTCTGGTCTCAATCTCCTGAGCTCAAGTGATCCTCCTGTCAGCCTCCCAGTGTGCTGGGATTACACGTATGAGCCACCACATGGGACTAAAGTTTTTTGTTTTGGGTTTTTTTTTTTTTTTAAAGGTAAGGAATGCTTATCTTCCACAATTATCCCTAAAATTAATGGTTAACAGTGTTGCTGTTAGACTTAGATAAAAACTGAATTCTGGTTTGTTATTACTGTGTAAATTTCACCAAGTGACTTTCCTCCTATAGACTGCCATTTTCTCATTAGTAAATACACGTGGTTGTCTTGAGGAATATACATATTGCAAAACATTTTTCCTAGCACATTGGGAAATGAAGAGTGATTACAGCAATACCACAAGGCAGATCACGTTGGATTTGTGGTACAGAAATAAAAGTATCATATGTCATGAATCTATACAGGACCCCACAGGTCAGGCGTGCTTAGCCAGCTTTCTCACTCAGCTATGTCTTAGCAGTTTGTTTGCTTTGTTTAAAACAGAGTGTCCCTATTGGTCTGTTAGTCCAGTCACCACACGTGAAACTTTATGATTATTTTATGTGCTTAAAGAATCCTTAGAAGAATTTCCTAGAATGAGACAAACAAATAGTACAGTATTTTCATCATCCAAAGAGAAAATGAAACTTGGAGATGTCTAAAAAATAAAATAGGGTGGCACCTAATAAATAAGGTGACCAGACGTCCTGCTTTTGGTGGGACAGTCCTGATTTTTAACAATTTGTCCCATGTCCTGTGGCGTTTTTAAAAAGTCCCAATTTTTGGAAAGAATGCACAACAAGCTAGGGAACGGCGGGAGAACGAGAAGGGAATATACGGTTTTCGGCTGCCATGTGGCTATTTCACCAGGATATGAGTATTATATTATTTTTGTTCATTTTATAATCTTGAACTTTAATAATAACAAATAATTGTTGAGAACTGATTATCAAGAACTGCTTATCAAAGTTTGCATTGTTGATCAGTTGTTAGAATTCGACCACCATTGTTTGGACCTAATGAACAATGACATTTTTTGTCATTGGCAACGACAAAAACGTTTTGTAACTGTCTCTCAGATGATACACATTGTACTGTGTGCTAGTGGTAGTTGAACAAGTGATGTCAACAAATCAGCTATTCAGATAATTTAGGTAAGTAATTTATTTATTTATTTCATGAATTTAGGAGTCAGTACTTGTATTATTTATATTTATAGTGGCAGTAAAAAGTCTAGCACTGGCCTTGAAAGTGACACTTATGACTTATGAGGTATCATTATTAAAAAATATGTTGATAAGGAAAAGGTTAAATCTTGGGCATCCACAAAAATCACAATAGAGAACAAATGGTTAAAAATTGCACTACAATTTTTAGTGCATTATTGTATGGAACATGGTTATGGAGGATAGTTTGTACTTACAGGCAATACATACCTAACTGGCTACATTCAAGAACTATGAAACACTGAGGAAAGAAATAATAGAGTATGTAAATGGATGGAAAACATATTATGCTCATGGATGGGAAGAATCAACACTGTATATGTACATCATGGAATATTACGCAGCCTTAAAGAAAGATGGAGACTTTACCTCCTTCATGTTTACATGGATAAAGCTGGAACATATTCTTCTTAGCAAAGTATCTTAAGAAGAGAAGAAAAAGTATCCAATGTACTCAGCCCTACTTTGAAATTAATTTATAGCTCTCATAAATTGAAAGCTATAACCCAATTATAGCCCAAGAATATGGGGAAAAGGGAGAGGGAGGGGTGGAGAGGGAGGGGGTTGGGTGAAGGGAGGATGATTGGTGGGACCACAGCTATGGTTCATCTTACAAGGGTACAGATGAATCTTTCTAAATGTAGAACATAAATGTCTTAACACAATAACTAAGAAAATGCCATGAAAACTATGTTAACCAGTTTGATGAAAATATTTCAAATTGTATATAAAACCCCATGACTGCATTAATGTACACAGCTATGATTTAATAAAAAATAAAATGTATACTCCCCAAAGTGATTTATAGATTCAATGCAATCCTCATTAAACTTCCTATGTCATTTTTTACAGATCTAGTAAAAACAGTTCTATGCTTCATACAGAACCAG
>CAUYQV010152707.1:0-31005 GCA_963574575.1 Galagoides demidoff
TCCCCCTGGGTAGAGTGCCATGGCATCACAGCTCACAGCAACCTCCAACTCCTGGGCTCAAGCAAGTCTCCTGCCTCAGCCTCCCAAGTAGCTGGGACCGCAGGCACCTGCCACAATGCCCGGCTATGTTTTGGTTGCAGCTGTCATTGTTTGGCAGGCCCGGGCTGGATTCGAACTCACCACCTTAGGTGTATGTGGCTGGTGCCTTAGCCACTTGAGCCACAGGTGCCAAGCCATGGATTTGGCTTCTTTCAAATATTCCCTCTTCAGAAAGTCTTTTCTTGATCACTCAAACTCAAGTAAGTATCTCACCCACCTCTCTGTAACCCATTAACTCCAATGTATTCCTACACAGCCCTTATCACTATCTAAAATTACCTTTCTCATGTATTTGCTTACACTTTTTTTTTTTTTGGAGAAAAGAGTCTTAGTTTGTTGCCCTCGGTAGAGTGCCATGACATCATAGCTCACAGCAACCTCAAACTCTTGGGCTCAAGGGAATCTCTTCTCTCAGCCTCCCCAGTAGCTGGGACTACAGTAGTCTACCACAATGCCCAGCTTTGTTCAGAGACAGGGTTTCTCGCTGGCTCAGGCAATCCACCCATCCCAGTCTCTCAGAGTGCTAGGATTATAGGGCTGAACCACTGCACCTGGCCTGCTTACACATTTGGACTTTTCCCCTATAGAATTGACACTCTGTGAGTGCAAGGACCTTGCCTACATATTCAACACTGTTGTCCTAGCCTCTGGTTTGTTTACTAAATAATTGAACTGACCTTCACAACAATCCTGCACAGTACAGATATTTGGGCAAAGTGGTTTTGATTATGGTCTTGGACACTTAGCCTAGACTTGGGCAATTTACATAACCCTGGGCTTATACTTGTATTTGTGAAATAGAATAAATATACTACCCATAGTCCCCAAATCTCTTCAGCAATTTCCAGCTGATTCATTTATTGAGAAAAATATTATGTATCAGGCATTGTTTCAGGCATAGGGAAAAACAGCACTGAATACAATAAGCAACAGAACTTGTATTTCAGTGGAAAAGGGAGAAAGAAAATATATGAAAGGTGGCATTTATTATGGAGAAAGGAATTTGGGTTTCAGAATATGGGGTATTGCAATTCAGGAATGCTGTCACTGAAAGGATAATATTTGAGCAAAGATTTGAAGGAGCTGAGTGTATGACATTAGGAAGAAAAGCACTCCAGCTGAGGGAGCAGCTAATGCAAGGCCTTGAGGCAGAAGCATGGAAGACAGTGAATGGAACCAGATGAGCAACGGAAAATTGTTATACTATGTATTAGAAAGGTAAAGAGAACGACTGCCAAAGATTCTAAGAATTTTGGTTTGTATTCTTCCTTCCTTCCTTTCTTTTTTTTTGAGACAGAGCCTTAAGCTGTCGCCCTGGGTAGAGTACTGTGGCATTACAGCTCACAGCAACCTCCAACTCCTGGGCTTAAGCGATTCTCTTGTCTCGGTTTCCCAAATAGCTGTGACTACAGGCACCCACAACAGTGCCCGGCTATTTTTTGGTTGTAGTTATCATTGTTGTTTGGCAGGCCTGGGCTGGATTTGAACCCGCCAGCTCTGGTGTATGTGACTGGTACCTTACCCACTTGAGTTACAGGTGCTGAGCCTTGGTTTGTTTTCTAAAGCTGAAAGCCACTGGAAAGTTTTCAACAGAGGGTTACATGAGCTGATGTTTAGAAGGATTCCTCTGGGTGCTGAATTGATAAGGAGACATGAATACAGCAGAAATAGACCAGTTAGGAGTCTATTCCAATAACGCCAATTGAGAAAATGATGACTTAGACCACGAGGTGGTGATGGAAGTGGTAGAAACTCTGGATGTACCTTGAGGACAATGCCAGGAGGATTTTTTGAAGGACTGGTAAAGGAGTGAAGAGGAAAGACACATATGTATCCTCATCTGAGTCTTAACAGTACAGTAGGAAAGGTGTGATTGCTATCCCCAGCTTACAAGAAATGTAGTTAAGAGCACGGTTTCTGAGTTCAAAATGTTTTTATAAATCACTTACTAGATAAGAGTTTGGGGGGTAATAACGGTTCCTAACTCGTACACGATTAGTGGAAATTATCTATACAAAGCAAAGGAAAAGGAATTTGTCCAAGCCCCAAAGCGAGCCAAAACCATTCATTTCCCTTCTTCCTCTCCTCATTCATTTACTCTACAATTTCTCTAAGTGTTTATTCTACCCGGAATCCATCGAAGACTTAGGATGCGTAGCCCCGGTTAATTCTAGTGCTACCTCAACAGGGCAGTGGAAGGTATGAAACCAGCGCCAAATAGGGAAACATATATGGAGCGTTTGCAGGATATCGGGTGCTTTTATAGGGTTCATGTGCTTTAACTCCAGGTAAATATTCTCATTCTATTCTGGCAGTGCGGGAGTGGTGAGTGTCGGATCATCTGATAAAGGCTCTGAGGGGAGAGGAAGACAAGCTGAGGGCCGGACGCCGCCTGCTGCTTCACTTACCGCTTGCAGTAAAGCTCCCGGCGTCGCTTGCTGCTGCCCCGCTCCCGGGGCCGACCCCGCCGCTCCCAATAGCAACTCATGCCGCTGCCGCTTTACAGGTACCAGTGGCAACTCTGGGCCTTTGCGCTTCTGCTGTTCTATCATGGCGGCAACCGCTCTCTTCAGCGCTGCCACTGACCGCGCGGACACCCTCAGGCGCCACGCAATTGGTTACAAATTAGTTCTTCCTCCATAACTTCCGGCTTGGCCACACCAATCAGCTTTTAGTATTTCCCTCTGCACCGCCCTCTGAATAGTCTCTTGTTATTGGTCTAATTGCGATGATGTCACGAGAGCACAATCCCAGGATTGGTGGACGGAGCTGGAGTCTATCCCCGGCGCGCTGGGTCTTGTGGGTGAAAGCACCGTGACAGAGTTTGGCGTTTCGCGCCATGCTGCGGCTGAGTGTCTTGGAACCGATGCTGCGTAAGTGTGAGCTAGAGCTGGGGTGGATGGGTGCCTCCCTGAATCTGCGATGCCTCGGTTGTGAAATCTGAGCCTTCCCTCTCAGCTGAATGTTCTAATAGCAAGGTGTGGGAGATGAGCTCTGAGTCCCCAGCTCGGGTATGTAGTAGCCTGGGTTCCATTTCCCCACTGGAGCAGAGCTTTGGACTCACTGGTGGCGCCTGAGGCTGCCTGGGACCCTTGCCGGCTTTTTTCTTCAACAGCCGTTTACTGTATCCAGCCCTGTGCCAAGCTTTCGTAGGGAAAAAGGCCTGTGGCCCAACCCCTGCCAGTGCCCCGATTGGCTGAGGAGGCCGACTCGTTTGTGTCACGAATTCCGCAGTCTTTTACACGTATTAAATACCTATTTTATGCTCCTGAGAGAGACAGTAATGAAGGAAAGATCCGATACCTTCTCCAGAGCACAGTTTTGTTGAGAAATTGGAGACTCATACCTGTGAGCCAGATCTTTTCCTCAGTTGTCTGTCCAGTATTTATTGTGCAGAGAGTTGGGTGTGCGTTGTGAACCGAACATAGTTCCTGATCCAGGGGATTTGAGTCTGGTGGAGGAAACGTGTTAAACTATGATCTCACTAATGGAAGTGCCACCTAGGAGAGATACCTGAGGCTCTGAGTTCATGAAATAAACAGGAAGATCTTTCTAAGAAAAAGATGCATGAGCTGATGTTCAAAGGAAGAATTCTAAATAATTGGATTAAGAGGTAAAGGCAGAACATTCCATACAGAACAGCATATTCAGAGATGCTGTGCAGTTGGGAGGAAACTGTAATGTCACAAAGAGCCAGTGTGGCTGTTACAAAGAGACTGAGGAGGACTATCGTACACGATGAAGCTGGATATGACAGAGGTCAAACTTGACCTGAATTTGTAGCTTTTGCTTTAAAACTGATGGGACACCACAGAAGATATCTGAAACCACTGAGGGGCCCTACCCCATGGGGTAGGGTAGAGGAGGGTGCTTGATCCCTTAGTTCAGTGGTCTGAACAGATTGGGGTGGCAGGAACCCTAGTGGATGCAGATTGGACCACTTAGGAGGATATGCAGTATCCTAGTCAGAGATGTCAAAAGGACTGAGATATTGGTGGAACAGCAGAAAATTGGACAGATTTTAGGGATATACAGGAAGTGAAATGGGTAGGACTTTGGTAATGGATTGGATTTAAGGAGTGAAGAGAAGAGTCAAAGATAGCTCCTAGGTTTCTGGCTTATGTATTGGAATATATTGTGGTATCACTCACTGAGCTAGAACACTAGAAGATGGCAGGAGACTAGTTCTTTTTTTTTTTCTTTTTTTTACAGACAGAGTCTCACTTTATCACCCTTGGAAGGGTGCCTTGGCATCACAGCTCACAGCAACCTCCAACTCCTGAGTTTAAGCGATTCTTTTGCCTTTGCCTCCCGAGTAGCTGGGACAACAGGTGCCCGCCATAACACCTGGCTATTTTTTTGTTGCAGTTTGACTGGGGCTGGGTTTGAACCCACCACTCTCAGTATATGGGGCCGGCACCCTCACTGAGCCACAGACACTGCCTGAGACTAGTTCTTTTTCTTTTCTTTTGTTCTGTTTTGTTTGGTGTGTGTGTGTGTGTGTGTGTGTGTGGTCATTTGTGGCATACAGGAAGTGGAAAATACAGCTTTAGTGCTCAGAAGAAAGATTTGTGTCGGAAATATAAATTTAGAGATAATTTGCACATATATGTGATAATTGAGCCATAGGTGTAGGTAAGGTCACCTAAGTCAGAGCCTTCAGTTGTTCTAACATTTAAGGGTAAAGAACAGGTGAATGAACCTACAGGAGAAACAGAAGACCTAGGGAATAGGACTGAAGACCATCTCCACAGCAAAATAATAGTCTGTGATAGAAACTCCTGGAATTTAATTTGAGTATTGAAAAGTCTCTGTTGGGCCCTGTGCCTGTAGCTCAGCGGCTAGGGCGCCAGTCGCATACAATGCAGCTGCCGAGTTTGAACCCAACCTGGGCCTGCCAAACAACAGTGAAAACTACAACCAAAAAATAGCTGGGCATTGTGGTGGGCACCTGTAGTCCCAGCTCCTTGGGAGGCTGAGGCAAGAGATTCGCTTAAGCCCAAGAGTCTGAGGTTGCTGTGAGCTGCAATGCCACTGCACTCTACTGAGGGTAAGTAACATAATGAGACTCTGTCTCAATAAAGAAAAGGAAGTCTCTGTTGGTTTTATCATCACGGAAGTCATGCTAACCTTAGCAAGAATTATGTTGCTGGTGTAATTGGTCTAAAAGCTGTATACGAGGCCAAGATTCACACAAAAAAATGGAAGCAGTGAACCTAGACAGTAAAGAGGACAGGAGGATGTGGTAGCTGATGGGGATAAAGGGTTATCAAGGATCCACTTGAGAGAGCAATGGAGAAGTTGAATATATGAGAAATTAGGTCATCAATAATATATCTGTAAGCCATCACCTAATGGGCACAGTGTAAGGGTATATGGCACACCTCTTCTGTAAAGGGCTCAACTACAACTAGGACCTTACCTAACAAAGACTGTAACCTAATCATTTGTACCCTCATATTAATCTGAAATTAAAAAAAAAAAGAAACAGTAAAAGATATCTGAAACCATGGTAGTGGATGGGATCTAAAATACAGGTAGAGGCTTAGCACCTGTGGCTCAAGCAGCTAAGGCACCACCCACATACACCTGAGTTGGCGGGTTCAAATCCAGCCCAGGCCCACCAAACAACAGTGATGGCTGCAACCAAAAATTATCTGGGCATTGTGGCAGGAGCCTGTAGTCCCAGCTACTTGGGAGGTGGAAGCAGGAGAATCGCTTGAGCCCAGGAGTTGGAGGTTGCTGTGAGCTGTGATGCCATGGCACTCTACCCAGGGTGACATCTTGATGCTCTGTCTCAAAAAAACAAACAAGCAAACAAAAAAACAGAATATAGATAGAGGGATCACCCTGAGGAAAATGGACAGTTTCTCCTTTAAATCGAAGGGAAGAAAGCTATAAATGTAGGTTTGTATGTTTGATATTGGTAAGATGAGTTCCTGTCTCATGGCTTTTATTTCCATTGTAAAGTAGGAAGTAGGATCATATGGTTAGAGTGCAAGATTTGAGAGTATTGCAAAAGATTTGGAAGTCATTGTGGAGTGTGGGAGAATGAATTTACTAAAGAGAGGCAGGATTGTCAGACAGTGTGAAGGACCCATTTAAAGATTCAGTTTTGGCTTGGTGCCTGTGGCTGAAGTGGCTAAAGGCGCCAGCCACATACACCTAAGGTGGCGGTTCGAATCTAGCCCAGGCTGCCAAAACAACGACGGCTGCAACCAAAAAATAGCTGGGTGCTGTGGCGGGTGCCTGTGGTCCCAGCTACTTGAGAGGCTGAGGCAGGAGACTCACTTGAGCCCAGGAGTTAGAGGTTGCTGTGAGTTGTGATGCCACAGCACTCTACCCAGGGGTATAGCTTGAGGCTCTGTCTCAAAAAAAAAAAAAAAAGATTCAGTTTTTGTCCAGCACATTAGGTATGCATGCAGGGAAAAAATCTGTCTAATTATGTTAAGGACTGTGGATTTGGTTTGCTCAAAACACTTTGCAACAACTTCTTCTTCTTCTTTTTTTTTTTTTCCTTCTTTTTTTTTCTGAGACAGAGTCTTAAGCTGTCTACCCTGGGTAGAGTGCTGTGGCATCACAGCTCACAGCAACCTCAAACTCTTGGGCTCAAGTGATTCTTTTGCCTCAGCCTCCCAAGTAGCTGGGCCTACAGGTGCCTGCTACTATGTTTTTGGTTGTAGTTGTCATTGTTGTTTGGCAGGCCCAGGCTGGATTCGAACCTGCCAGCTCTAGTGTATATAGCTGTCGCCCTAGCCGCTGAGCTACAGGTGCAGAGCCACACTTTGCAAGCTCTGATGTGCCTTCTTTTACTGAAGAATCTGGAAAGCTAAGAACCATTTTCTATACTCTCTTGTACTTTAGGTGAGAACTGAATTTGGAACTGAGTTAACAGTTGGGAGGAGAGTATGAGGCATCCAGTTTTGCTGTCAGGTATTAGGGCATGAAGTTTCTCCAGTCAATAGCTTTTTTTTTTTGGTGACCAGTGGAAGCCATAACTTTCATGGATTGTGGCAAAGGCAGTGTTATTTTGTCGCTTAGGAGTTGTTCTCAATGTTCTTCTGAAGTCTGGTGTTACAGTGTTTCCAAGTAATTTTTTTTTTGAGACAGAGTCTCGCTTTGTTGCCCTAGGTAGAGTACCTAGAGTGCCGTGGCCTGGTGTCATAGCTCCTCAGACTCTTGGGCTCAAGCGATTCTCTTGCCTCAGCCTTCTGAGTAGCTGGGACTACAGGTGCTTGCCATAACGTCTGGCTATTTTTTAGAGGTAGGGTCTTGCTCTTGCTCAGGCTGGTCTCGAACCTGTGAGCTCAGGCAATCCATTTGCCTTGGCCGCCTAGAGTGCTAGGATTACAAGTGTGAGCCACTGAGCCCAGCCCTGTTTCCAGTAATTTTGGAAACTTCATAATACCTGGTGATAAATCTCTTTCTGCTTAAACCATCTATAGTGGGTTCTGTTGTCTGCAACTATCCCCCACCAGTGTAGAGATAGTGCCAGAGAGTTGTGCTTGCTTCGGCAGCACATATACTAAAATTGGAACGATAGTGCCAGAGAGTTAAGTTATAAAGACAGAGTCAGAGGGAGTTTTAGGGTATTATTGGAATGATGGACTATGGAATCTAAGCTGAATTAGAAGAAAAGAGAACAAAAAGGGGAAGGCTCATAGACTGGAAGAAAATAGAGGCCAATAAGCGTTCTAATGAAGTCAGAGTATTCTCTGCTAAAAGACTTCATTTATCCTAAAAGTCCCACTCAGTTGTCATCTCTTAAATTTTCTCACTTGACATTGTAGTGCAACAGTAAAACTAACATAAATTTATTTTTCTTCATAATTTCACACATAGCAAATTTGTTCTTACAATAGATCTTAGCAATCCCAGCATGTGATTTTTCTTCTTTCCTCAAGTGGAGAACTTTCACCTTTTCACTTAAAAAAAGCGATTTAAGCTTCTCTTTGGCATATCTGAATTTCTAGCATTACAATTGCACTTTGGGGTCATTGTAAGTAAAATAAAGAGTTACTTGAAAACAAGCACTGCAATGCCACCACAGTCAATCTGATAATCAAGAGAGCTACTGGGTAATAGGTGGGTAGCATATATGGCACAGATTTGTTGGACAAAGGGATGATTCATGTCCCTAGGTGAGATAGACTGAGATGTTGTAAGATGTCATAATGCTACACAGAACAGCATGCATTTTGAAAGTTAAGAACTGTTTATTTCTGGATTTTTTTTTTTTGAGACAGAATCTCACTATGTCATCCTCAGTAGAGTGTGGTGCCATCACACCTTACAGCAAAGCTTAAACTCTTGGGCTTAAGTGATTCTCTTGTCTCAGCCTCCCAAGTAGCTGGGACTACAGGTGCCTGCCACAACCCGTGGCTATTTTTTGGTTGCAGTTGTCATTGTTGTTTAGTAGGCCCAGGGCGGGCTGAACCCTCCAGCCTAAGTGTATGTGGCTGATGCCCTACTCACTTAGCTATGGGCACTGAGCTGAGGTTTTTTTTGTTTGTTTGTTTGTTTGTTTGTTTGTTTTTTGAGACACATTTGTTGTCCAAGCTGGAGTGCATTGGCATGATCCTAGCTCGTGGCAACCTTCAACTCCTGGGCTCACGCGATCCTCCCATCTTAACCTCCTGAGTAGTGGAACTATAGGCATGTACCACCACACTTGCCTAATTTCTTTTTTATTTTGAGACAGAGTCTCAGACTATTGTCCTGGGTAGAGTGCCATGGCATCACAGCTCACAGCAACCTCAAATTCTTGGGCTTAAGCAATTCTCTTGCCTCAGCCTCCCAAGTAGCTGGGACTATAGGCACCTGGCACAGTGCCCAGCTATTTTTTTGTTGTTGTTGCAGTTGTCATTGTTGTTCTAGCAGACCCTGGCTGGGTTTGAACCCGCCAGCCCTGGTGTATGTGGCTGGCTCCCTAACCAGACCTGCCTAATTTTTAAATTTTCAATAGAGACAGGGTCTCACTATATTGCTCAGGCTGGTATTAAACTCTTGGCCTTAAATGATCTTTCCTCCTCACCCTCCTAAGTTGCTGGAATTTCAGGCAAGAGCCATGGAGGTTGGCCTAGAATTATCCATTTAATATTTGTGGACTATAGGCTTGGCACCTATGGCACAGTGGTTATGGTGCTAGCCACATACACCAAGGGTGGCCAGCTAAACAACTGCAACAACAACAACAACAAAAATAGCTCAGCATTGTGGTGGGCACCTATAGTCCTAGCTACTTGGGAGGCTGAGGCAAGAGAATTGCTTTGACCCAAGAGTTTGAGGTTGCTGTGAGCTGTGATACCATCGCACTCTACCGAGGGCGACATAGTAAGACTCTGTCTCCAAAAACAAAAAAAAAATGTATATATACATATGTACATATATATATTATATGTATATTTGTGGACTACAGTGGACTAACTGAATGTATGAAAAGTGAAAAGTGAAACTGCAGGTAAAGGGGATGTAGTACTGTTATATTTCAGGCTTTCTCTCAAAACTGCATGCCAGTTTCCTTCTTGAAGAATTGCATAGGCTTCTCAGGAGAGTTTTTTTTTTTTTTTTTTTTTTGAGACAGAGCCTCAAGCTGTCCCCCTGGATAGAGTGCTGTGGCATCACAGCTCATAGCAACCTCCAACTCCTGGGCTTAAGCAAGTCTCCTGCCTCCACCTCCTAAGTGCTGAGACCACAGGCGCCCGTCACAATGCCTGGCTATTTTTTGATTGTAGCCATCATTGTTTAGCGGGCCTGGGCTGGATTTGAACCTGCCACCTTAGGTGTATGTGGCTGGTGCCTTAGCCACTTGAGCCACAGGCGCCGAGCCCATAAGTTTATTTCTGCTTTTATTGCTCTTTCCATGACCTTAGTGTGGAGAGAAACAGATGATACACAGACATTTGAGCCCAATTTATATGTCCTAACTGCTAGTACCTCTGTGGATTTTGTACCTCACTAATAATGTTCCAAGTGTTGGAGGAATAATAAAGGTCTCTTGATAGAACCATTGACCTCAGGTTAATAACTCTTGTTCTAGCATGTGAGGTGAGGAATGCTGCGCAGAAGGAAGGGAAGGGCTAGAAATGAGAATCATAGCTGGGGAGGGGAAGAGGCAAGATTCATCAGGCTGTAAAACTTGGAATTAACCTGTTTAAGAGACATTTCTCAAGAACTGACAGGGCAGCACCTGTGGTTCAGTGGGTAGGGCACTGGCCCCATATACCAAGGGTGGCAGGTGCCTGTAGTCCCAGCTACTTGGGAGGCTGAGGCAAGAGAATCACCTAAGCCCAGGAGTTGGAGGTTGCTGTGAGCTGTGATGCTCTACCAAGGGTGATAAAGTGAGACTCTATCTCTTAAAAAAAAAAAAAAGAACAAAAAAACCCTGACAAATATGCCTCTATTCTCTCTCTTTTACTAAAGTAATAAAGACAACTCTGGCTAACCTAAACAGAAAAGGGTGAGTTTATCATAAGGATACAAGATTATTTTATGGGCTGATGTGGTGGCTCATGCCTGTAATTCTAGCACTCTGAGAGGCTGAGGTGGGTGTATAGCCTGAGCTTACGAGTTTGAGACCAGCCTGAGCAAGAGTGAGACCCTGTCTCTAAGAAAAATAACTGGGTGTTGTGGTGGGCTCCTATAGTCCCAGCTACTTGGAAGGCTGAAACAAGAGGATAGCTTGAACCCGAGTTTGAGGTTGCTGTGAGCTATGACAGTCTACTGAGGGCAACTGAGGCACTTGTCTAAAAAAAAAGAGAAAGAAAGAAAGAAATATTCCTGGATCATAGGATGACACTAGAACAAGGGTTTGGAAATCTTACATGATTTTTTTTTTTTTATAATTTCTTTTTCAAGCAGAGGCCATCCATTTGATGGCATTGTGAATCAGGAAGACTTGCCAAAAGCAGGACAGGAAATCATCATCTGAAAGTGAGAGGGAGCAGTAAGGGATGAGGAGAGAAGCAAGTATTTGCCTATGAAAGCCCAAGAAAAATAGTTTCAGGTCTAACTGGTGTCAAGTGTAATTGGAAGGAAGAGAAGTGAGGATGATACCATTAGGTTTATCTTTATTTAGCGGTGATTTACCCAGCAGAGTGAAGGGATGTGTTGAAGAGTGGCTAGCTTACTGGCTTCCTCTCTGCTTAAAACCAGGAGGCTGAGCAGTAATATCTGTAAGGTCCCTTCAACTCCCAAGCTCTAAGTTTTGTTACTTAGGCAGCATCAGCAGTAAGATTGTGAAAATGCATAATCTCTGGTACCATCTCAGATTACTGAATTACAATCTGCATTTTAACATAATTCAGAAATATATCCCCAGCCTGGGCCTGCCAAACAATGATGGCTGCAACCAAAAAATGGCCGGGCGTTGTGTCGGGCGCCTGTAGTCCCAGCTACTTGGGAGGCGGAGGCAGGAGACTCGCTTGAGCCCAGGAGTTGGAGGTTGCTGTGAGCTGTGATGCCATGGCACTCTACCCAGGGGGATAGCTTGAGGTTCCGTCTCAAAAAAAAAAAAAAAAAACATAATTCAGAAATAGCGAAATGAATTTTGTACATCTAACAATGGATTATTATGCAGGCATTAAAATGTGTGTATGTTATTTGCATGTAATATAGTAAGAAAATGATGGTTAATGATTAATGATTTCATTATTCCTTTAAAAAAACACTTCTACGAATTAAAAAGTCTGAAAGAATATAAACCAAATTGAATTGTGGATGATTTTACTTTCATATTAGCGTAATACCTGAACTTTTAAAATGTGTGTGTGGTTTTTTCTTTTTTTTGTTTGTTTGTTTTTTGAGATAGAGCCTCAAGTTGTCACCCTGGATAGAGTGCTGTGGCATCACAGCTCACAGCAACCTCCACAGCCAACCTTAACCTGGGCTTAAGCAATTCTCTTGCCTCATCCTCCCAAGTAGCTGGGACTATAGGCACCTACCATAACGCCCAGCTATTTTTTGGTGGTGGTTGTTGTTTGGCAGTTCTGAGCTGGGTTCGAACCTGCCAACTCTGGTGTATGTGGCTGGCACCTTAGCCATTTGAGCTACAGGTGCTGAGACAAGGTTTTTTTTTTTTTTTTATGAGACAGAGTCTCAAGCTGTCACCCTGGGTAGAGTGTGGTAGCATCATAGCTCACAGCAACTTCCAACTCGGGCTCAAGTGATCCTCTTGCCTCAGTTTTTCTATTTTTAGTAGCGACAGGGTCTCACTTTTTGCTCAGGCTGGTCTCAACCCGTGAACTCAAGCAGTCAACCCGCCTAGGCCTCCCAAAGTGCTAGGATTACAGGCATGAACCACCACGCCCAGCCTTAAAATGTGTGTATTTTAATTTTATTGGGGAAAAAAAGTACAAGCTCATTTCTGTCATTTTGAAGTCATTTCAGATTTAATGCCTTAGCATAATAGTTAAGAGTAGAGACTCTGGGGTCCACCAGGATTTGACTCTACCATTTGCTAGCTTCCTAGCTTTTTTTTTTTTTTTTTTTTGAGACAGAACCTCAGGCTATCCCCCTGGGTAGAGTGCCATGGCATCACAGCTCATAGCAACCTCCAACTCCTAGGTTCAAGCGATTCTCCTGCCTCCGCCTCCCAAGTAGCTGGGACCACAGGTGCCCGCCACAACGCCTGGCCATTTTTTGGTTGCAGCCATCATTGTTGTTTGGTGGGCCCGGGCTGGGGATTCGAACCCGCCACCTTAGGTGTACGTGGCTGGTGCCTTAGCTAATTGAGCCACAGGCGCTGAGCCGACACCAGAGTTTTTAATATATGGTTTCTCATAGCAAAAATGGTTAATAGGGCTGACTTTGGGGGTTCAGACAGCCTGAGTTTGACATCCCAGTCTACTGTTTACAAGTTCTGGGCCTTTAATAAGATAATCTCTGAAATCTCAGTTTTCCTATCTGAAAAAATGGAGTAATGCTACATCTTTGGGCTACCTAAAGATTAGGGAAAGCAATCCACATAAAGGCTTAGCACAGTGTTAAGAATGTCCCACATGCTGGTTTTATTATTAAAATCCTGACAAAAATCGCAATGTTTTGGGATTTATTGTGCATGCTGGGAATAAAACAAATTATGGTCATTACATCCTCATTGAATTCAGGACTATTGCCTACCTGCTTTTATGTCTCTTGTACCTAGCACGGACGGTGCTCGATAGAGGAGAAGTTTCAGAAATGCTTGTCAACTTCCATGGACAAAAGGTACTGCTTGTGGTCAAGAGTATGGAAAGAAGGTTGACCAGATGACCACAATCCGCCAATGCTCCTGCTATGCAAATTCAGTCTTAAGATGTAAAAAGGAGGTGATATAAGTCACCAGCAGTGTATAAGTGATAAAATGAGGTACAGTCTCATGCGGAATTGTCATAATTATATTGTGTTTATGCTGTAAAGTGTATATTTCTACTATATTTATAAAGTACATCATTTTCCTCCTCCTCACTCTGAAATTTTGGTTTTTCACTAAGATGCTTCCCTGTTGCAGAGAAATCAGCACGAGCTTTGAAGCCGATATCGATGTTATCATCTTGAACTTAAAGTCTGCTGAAGTTGTACCCTCTCCAGCACCAAAGTCATTGCAGGAGTTGACTGGCTACCATATTTATCAATCCTTTGATAGTCCCAGAGCCTAAAGACAGCTTTATAATGACACCTTAAAGATGACTTTGCCCCACGATGTGTGTTGACAGACTGACTGAGGGTTGGATCCTGGTTTTGCGGCTTCCCTGCTGTGTGACCTTGGACGTGCCTCTCACCGTGGTTTGCATGGTGGGAAGGCCCTCCTGTGACCTGGCCCCTGCCTGCCTTTCAGACTTGACCTCCTCTCCTGCTGCCGACCCACATCTTTCTGTCCCAGTCACAGTGGCCTCCTCTCTGTCCCTCAAACATCAAGCACGTGGCTCAGAGCCGTTGTAATTCCTGGCCCCTTTGCTCAAAGCTTTACCACGTAGGACGAATCAAGACTATAATAGCCTCTTGCCAGCATAGTTCAATTTTATGCCAAATGAGTATGGATGCCAATGTAGTATTGCAAATGAAAATACTGCACACCCAATTCGATTTGAGCTTCAGATAAACAGCCCATAATATTTTTGTCCCCTGCTATCCTATTTATGAAAACGCTTTAATTTTTAGGGATTTGAGAATGATTGCTGAGGGATTGTGGGCCTGTGTCATTTTCTTCATTTTACAGATAAGAGATTGAGGCACAGATGGGGTTAAATACCTTGGCTCAAATCACACAGCAAGAAAAAGCCAGACAGGTTTGACCCCAGTCTACTTGACTGGAGTCTCTCCTGGGTGACTTTCTATGAATGAAGTTCTCTGGATCTGAGTTATCTACAAAGGGAGTTTCTAACCCCTACTTCATGGGATTGTTGACGTATGTGTGAAATAACACACATAAAACACCTGGTATACAAAAGGTCTTTCAGAAAACAGTCTTCCCAGATAAGGGCTAACAGCAATCAGAAAAATACTAGTGAGGAAATGTTTTCAATCAGAAAAAGCATGTCATTTATCATAAAAAAACAACATTCAAAGAAGTTTTGGTTTTCAAAATACAAACATTCAAAACAGTCATTTCATAAGGGAAAGACCAAGGATATTGTCACCTAGATTATCTGCCAGCTGCGTGAAGATTTATTTTTGCATCATCAAGTGGCAAAGGACGATTAAAAAAAAAAAGCTCTAATGGATAAATGGTTTTTACCACTTATTTCTCCAAATAAATCTAACTTGCCATTTTTTTCATACACAAAAATTGGCAGTTTTTTTTTTCATCAAAGAGTTGGAAATAAATCTTTTAGGGAACGAGAGAAAAGAAACTTTCTTTCAGCCTGGTCCCATTTGCTGGGGTTTTGGCCCAGCCTAGGTAGGCTCAGTGATAGTGTCGTAACAGTCTATAGCTGGCTTTGCCTTTTTATCTTTGTTTTCCGAAAAAAATACAGAGGCTAAAACTATCTGATAAATTAAAAAGATATTAAATAGCCAGTGAGAAAAACCTTGCTCTTGTGTTATAAAGTCTTTGGATCCTGGGTGCCTTATATCCCTTTTAAGAGACGTATATTTGAGGGTTTGTTTGTTTGTTTGTTTTTGAGACAATGTCTCACTTTGTCACCCCTGCCAGCGTGGCATCAGTCTAGCTCACCCCCACCTCAAACTCCTGGTTCAAGAGATCCTCACACCTCAGCCTCCTGAGTAGCTGGGACTCCAGGGACCCTCCATGATGCCCAGCTGATTTTTCTATTTTTAGTAGAGATGGAATGTCAGTCTTGCTCAGAGTGGTCTCAAACTCCTGAGCTCAAGCAATCCTCCTGCGTCAGTCTCCCCGAGTGTTAGGATTACTGGCAGGAGCCACCGTGCCTGCCCAGAGACATTTGTGACTATCAATGTGAAAATGAAACAAAATCAACTCTCTCTGGTTTGTTCCAGGAATGACTTTGCACTTTGGAAAGCCTAGACCGAGTTTAGAGTAGAATTAATAGTTTGCTTTCATAGAAATACTTTCTTGTCTCTGTGTTCTGTTCTGATGGTCTATGTCATAACATCTTCTATTTGTATGTAATTGCTCACTCTAAGAATAAACAGAGGTAGAAGGTCTCCATGTGGGGTCACCCTGGGAGAGTCCCAGGAGACACAAACATCCCTTGTCTGTAAGCTCCAAGACCTGTGAACTTGGTGGGTTGCACGATGAGGCATACAGAGAAATCACCACTTCAGCAAGGAAGCACACATTTTCACTGTATTATATCAAAACCGGATTCTAACGGAGGCCACTATGAGAAGTACACCATGTCTCCTGCTGTTTCCTGAAATTTTCCTGGGACTCCTGGAAGGAGGTGCTTTCTCCAGGCTGTGTTCGCTACTCCATAATTCTGACTATGTCCTTACACTTCAAAGTTCTCGAACATGGCTACTGACCTAATTCGATACATGCATTTTATTATCTTAGCTCCAATAATGTGGTTAAACCTTCACCCTATTTTGACCTTGGCTCTGGATGCCTCCCAGTGTAGCCACCTGATCTTCTCAGATAAGGTGACCAGTTTCAATTTGCCTGAAACTGTCCAGGTTTTAGGAACTGAAGCACTCACATGCCAGGAAGCCTCTTAGATCCAAGTAAAAGAGGGACTGGTTGGTCATTCTCAGGTTTATAGAAAACGTTCATGTCAAGGATTTCTCGTGCTCTTCCACTAACCTTTTATGATGGTCTAAATCAATTTCTAAGACCCTTGTTTCCACCACCTGATGAGGAATCTAAGACAGAGTGAAAGTCACAATTATTTAAGTCTATGTAGCCATCAGCCCAATAATTTTACTTGTAGTAATTGAAACAAAGGAAATTATCGTGAATGCGTGCAAAGGTTTGGTTACAAGTATGCTTAGTTCTGTGCTGTTAATTAGAATCAAAGTCGGAAACAACCTAAATATACAATGCTATGCATCTCTTGCATGGAATATTTTTGCATGGCCTTTAAAATGAATGTAGAAGAAAATATTTCATAGTATGAGGTAGATTTCAGAATTTTGGGCTAGGGAAAAACCAATTTACAAAACACTATGCAGATATGAATCCAGTTTTTTGCCAAAAAATATTCTCTAATTTATATGTGTCCGCATAACAAACATTCACAACAAAAATATTGACAGTGGACAGACCAAGAGATGGTCTTAGATAGATGGGGGAGAGGACTTCTTTCTGGCCTTAATCTCCATCGGCAACTTCCCTAAACTTCCTTGTGTTGTAAGGATGCTTGTCATGTAGACACAGAGTCGGGGACCCCTTCTAAGCTCTCTTCTGATCTGATATACCAACTTTAAGCTCCTCTTTCACTGACATTCTTGGACCATCATTTTCTTTGGAGAATGAGATTATAGATGATTTTTATTTTTTTCTAATTTGATTTTTCTTGTTTTCTATTTCATTATAAGTGAGCGTGTATTATTCTTATTTTTTCTAAGTAATACAAATTATTTATATAAGAAAAAGGAACTCTTTTCATGGTGGTCAGAAGAAAAATGATGCAAACATATGTTAGGAGAATGAGTGGCAACAGATATGGTTTATTGGGTATGGTGGTGGCTGCTGCCCACATGGGCCAATTTTCAGTAATGTCCAAAAGGCTTTACACCTCTGTATTATTTTTTTATGGGCCCTGAAGTTGATGCCCCAAATTCCCCTTATTTCTTGGAGTTAAGCCTCTCATGAGGTGTACATGGGAGGCTAAGTCATCACTAGCTACAGCTGAGATTTGGCCTAACTTGATTTGTCATATTATTTCCAGTTACCTCATTGGACCCTCTGAGACCCAAGATGGCTAAGTTTGACTGCTGTGGTGATACTGTTCTGGAAACTCACAGGGTTTGTCAGCTATGCAGTAAAGTGAGGGAGCCAATGGTGAGCTTAGGAGAAGGGAACTCAGAGGGGTGAAGAACTGGTACGCTTTTGTGTGTCATTTTGCGTGAACACGCGTGGTTTTAGAATTAGAATGCAGATCTTTTTTTAAAATTTTTTTTTATTTCAACTTATTACTTTGAAGGTTTATTTTTAATTTTTTTTTTTTATTACTTCTTCCTCCTGTAGTGTTTTCTTGCCCCCCGGGTAGTTGGGATCACAAGGTCCGGCTGTCTCGTTGTCCTGTTGTTGTTGTAGAGACGGGGTCTCACGCTGGCTCAACTGGCTCAGGGGGGTCTTAGCTGGTCTTGAACCTCTGAGCACAGGTGATCCACCCGCCTCGGCCTCCCATAGCGCTGGGACAACAGGCGTGAGCCACCACGCCCGGCCTAGAATGCAGATCTTAAGAGAGTCCGTGAATGATATTGTCAGGGAACAATTTTATAATAACAATTACCTTTTACTGTGACATAGTATATATTTGTCTGGCACTCTATTAAGTATTTTGTGTACCTTCTCCTAATTCTTCCCCATAAATGAAGGAGGTGGCTAGTGGTACTAATTAGGAAAAGAAAGCACAGGATGTTAGGCAACTTGTGAAAGATCAAAACCCAATAAGTAGAAAATTTGAACTCAAATCTCTCTGACCTCAATTTTCTTATGGTTTTCTTCCCTGAGGAAGAGGTCTCCTTTTGCTACCAGCTGGGGAAAAAGTGCTGATTTTATAGGGATCATGTGGTTGGATCAGGCCCACCTGATATGATCATCTCTGAATGCCAAGGTCAACTGGTTCCAGACTTTAATTACACCTGTAAAATCCCTTCACCGCTATACCTAGATTAGTGTTTGAGTGAATCACATGGGATAGGAATCTTGGGAGGTCATCTTAGAATTCTGCCTACCACATGGAGTCTTTCAAAATATTTAGATTGATGGTAATCGAGTTAATTTTTTTTTAATCGAGTTAATTTTTTATGTGACCTGGAATAATACTTCCTCTGACAGAGAATCAATTAATACTTGTAAACAGTAAAACCAGCATACCAGAGGTATGGTTAGAATGCCATCTGAAAAATATTCTTTATTTCCTTCATCTTTTTCTCCATCATAAATACTTTGGGTTATATAAATACTGTGGTATTTCATCAGATATTTTTTGAAGTTTGCCATTTGTTTGGAGTTCAAAGGAAATGTCATTTCCCACCTCCCCAATTTTTAATAATGCAAAATATTCTATAACTGATTCTAGGTAAAAATATAGTTGACAGAAAAAAAAATCTTTCACTCAATAAGAGAAAACAGTGAATTAATGAGTATTTAGCTTATTCTTTATTTCAAAAAACCTGAGTATTGGCAGATCAGAAGTTGACAAAAATTATTCTCATCCAATTAGTGGATCAAATGCCTGGCTTCTTTCTAATGGATTGCAATTGAAATGTTACATTTTCATTTTAGACTGACAAAGAGAAAAACACCCAGCAATGTTCCAAGGCCAAAAATTATGGCTGGAACCTTCAAGTAAGTCATTTCATAACAGCTTTGTTCTTTGGAGGCTGGTTTATCGAAAATTCCAAGGATCTTATTGAAGTGAGTTACTCAATGAAAAAGAAGATTTGGTAAGCAGGCCTTGCTCCAAGCAAGTCGGCTTCCCCAGTCTCTCTTCTGGTCTCATATAGGAAAATCCCAAAGTTTTAAGATGGCCATGGGTTATAACAATATTCAGAGAACTATGAGATTTTCTGGGTGGATTATTGGCAAAGTAGACAAAACGTGTTTCATCTTTGCGAACACGTAGTCTTGAACACTATAAAAGTGTTTGATATCAATTGCTCATTCATTTATAAAGGAAAGTATTTATGTATTGATTGTCTGTGAGGGGCCAGGCCCTGCTCTAAGTGCTGCAAAAGTACCAGAGAACAGAACAACAAAATTCAGGGTCAGCTGGTGGCTAGGAAAGATAGATGCCTTTAGCCAGGTATACTAGAGGAATGCGAGATCGTCAATGTATCGATAGGGTACAACGTGATCCATAATCAAACCTATGTCCAAATTGACATGCTCCATTGTGACGTAAGTTTTGGGTTTGACTCACTGAGTAACTTCACTCCTTGGGTTTCTGGGAAAACATAACAAAATCCTTCTAAAACTACTGAATCAGAGAACTGCAAAAGACTGCAGCATCCTCAGGGTCCTGCCAACCTTGGATTGCAGTGGCTTCCTCTGGACTGTTTTTCTTTCTTGAAAATGATACAGTGGGGTTGTACTGAGAGATAGGAGGGAACTGATGTTCTTCCCTGAGAACCACTTACGGTGAAGTCATCGGACTCCTGAGAAGGTCACATCCTAATCCCTAGAGCCCATGAATATGTTGCCTTCCATAGTAAGAAAGACTTTGCAGGTGGGGTTAAATTAAAAATCTTAAAATGGGGAGATGTTTAGATTATTCAGGTGGGCCCCATGTAGTCCTAGGGGTCCTTATTAGAGGGAGGGCGGGCGATCAGAGATACTCATAGGATATAAGCGCAGAAGAGCTTGGCGTAATTTGAGGACCAGCCTATGAACTGATGTAGGTATCCTCTAAGGATACCTACTGGTATCCTGTAAGGAACCAGACTGTCCCTGAAGCCTCTGGGAGGAGACCGTCCTGCTGACACCTTGCTTTAACTTCTGAGACTGACTTTGCACTTCTGAAGAGCGTTAAGTCTTCCTAGAACTGGAAGATAAATTTACATCGTTCTAAGCCACTGTGTGTGTGGCAATTTGTTTGAACAGCAATAGAAATGGGTACATTGTTGAAGATTTGCCTTAAAACTGTACGACTGATTTCTTAATGATTAATTTTGAAAACAACAAGCATAACCCCTTTCAGACTTCACCTGGGGATGCCAGGCAATTATGGAAAAGGCTTAGACACATTTCTTACAAGAAAAGCTCATACCCGAAAGATGATGTGATGGCATTGTTTTCAATGCTTGGCACGTACATGATTAACCAATTTAATCCTTAAGAGAATTATTTAAGGTAGGATTATGATCGTAGGGTTTCACAAATGAAGAAACTGAGGCACGGTTCTCCAGTAAATGGCAGAGAAAGCCTTTGAATGAAAAAGCCCTTAGACCCTGCTCCACTCCACCTCTGCTTGGGGGCACACCAGGGCACACTGCCCACTTGGGTTTTGCAGAGAGATTTAGCCCTTGGACAAAGCCAAAATCCCCACAGAAGAAAGGATAGCAAAGAAGGCCGGGTCATTTTGCTGAGTTAAACTGCTTTTGATCTATGATGAAGTGTAATTATAATGATTATAATCTCGTTAGCATGCTGTCCTTGGGGGGCTCATGAGGCAGCTCCTGGAGATATTTTGCAAAAATCTCTGCAGTCACAGCAACCACATTGGAATAAACGTTTCATCGTCCCAGGGGACTATTTTGACGGAAAGTAGCTGTTTACCGCGGACACCCTAAGCACATCTGCTCCTATGAGAAACAATTGGGAAATAGAGGTAGATTTTTACATCGAAAGAACAAAACAAAACAAATCAAAAAGCAGGGGGTTTCTGCTTTGCTAGGCTAACATTTTTTATAATCCTCTCCTCTGTGATAAAACCATTTTTCACCAACTAGTGGAAGCTCTCCCCCTCCTAAATTTTTCATCTCATTATCAGGTTTATTTTTGCTTTCTTCTTTTTTTTTTTTTTTGGCAGGGTGGTGGTGGTCTATTTTTCTTCTTTTTTCTAAATTAAAAGAAACACAGTTAACATGAGTGTCCTTTGCCGTTTCTATTTGTCCACAGTTCTTGACTATTCCTGGTTGATGTGGTTTTGTTTGCCTTTCATTGGTTCCACTTGTCTTTTTTAAATTTTTTTTATTAAATCATAGCTGTGTACATTAATACTATCATGGGGTACAGTGTACTGTTTCTATATGCAATTTGAAATACTTTCATCCAACTGGTTAACATAGCCTTCATATCTTTTTCTTGGTTATTGTGTTAAGACGTTTATATTCTACATTTAGAGAGAGATTCACATGTACCCTTATAGGATGAACCACAGGTGTGATCCCACCAATCACCCTCCCTCCAGCCATCCTCCCCATCTCCTCCCCTCCCTCTCCCCTCTCCCCATATTTCTGGGCTAAAATTGGATTATAACTTTCCTATGAAAGCTATAAATTAGTTTCATAGTAGGGCTGAGTACATTGGATACTTTTTCTTCCATTCTTGGGATCTTGGCTAAGAAGAATATTTTCCAGCTCCATCCATGTAAACATGAAGGAGGTAAAGGGGACATCTTTTTTAATGGCTGCATAGTATTCCATGGTGTACATATACCACAATTTATTGATCCATTCATGGCTTGATGGGCTCTTGGGCTTCTTCCATGACCTAGAAATTATGAATTGGGCTGCAATGAAAATTCTGATACAGATATCTTTATTGTGTGATTTTTGGTCTTCTGGATATATACCTAATAGAGGAATTATAGGATCAAATGGCAGGTCTATTTTTAGTTCTTTAAGCGTTCTCCAGATGTCTTGCCAAAAGGAATGTATTAGTTTGCAACCCCACCAGCCATGTAGAAGTGTTCCCTTTTCTCCACAACCACGCCAGCATCTGTGATTTTGGGATTTTGTGATACAGGCTAATCTTACTGGAGTTAGGTGATATCTCAAAGTAGTTTTTGATTTGCATTTCTCTGATGATTAAGGATGGTGAGCATTTTTTCATATATCTGTAGGCCATGCACCTGTCTTCTTCAGAGAAGTTTCTCTTCAAGTCCTTTGCTCACCCTGAAAGGGGATCACTTGTTCTCTTCTTGCCAATACGTTTGAGTTCTCTGTGGATTCTGGTTATTAAACCTTTGTTGGAGACGTAACCAGCAAATGTCTTCTCCCATTCTGAGGGCTGTCTACTTGGTTCCACCTGTCTTGAGCACCTACTGTGTGCCAGGCATTGTCCCCATCACTGAAGGTGCACAGTCAGGCGAGGTTCATCCATGCCGTGGCCTGTAGTGCTCCATTCCCTTTTGTGGCTATTCCACTGCACGGTTCTGCCACAGTTCATCCATCCATAGGTAGATGTGGGCGCCTTCTGGCTCTCGTCAGCAGGGCTTCTGTGAACATTCCTGTCCAATTTTTGTTAGAACACCTGTTTTCCATTCTTTTGAACACATACCCAGGAGGGGAACTGCTGAGTCATGTGGTAACTCCATTTCCAACTTATTAAGTGAACCAAAGGTCACTTAATTGTATGATTCCATTTACATGAAATGTCCAGAATAGGCAAATCTGTAGATACAGGAGCTGGTTATGTGGGGAGGGGAAGATGGAGAGTGAGGCTTCCTCTGGGGTGGTGAAACCATTCTAGAACTAGCTAGCCGCATGAACCCAGACATTGTCAACATAAAAAAATCCACTGAGGTATATACTTTACATCAGGCAAAATGGGTGCTACTGGCTTGTGGCAGGGAGAGGCCAGGGATGCACAGGGCACCGCCACCCTTAACAGAGAATGATCTGACCCCAGATGACATTAGTTCCGAAGCTGAGTTATCCTGGTCCAGCTCCTTATTGAAGTCTGAGCCTTAACAGCTGTTGAGAAGAAGCCACTTTGGTACAGTGCAGGGTGAAGGACTGCTGCCCCCGAGTGCCGCCCAGCTGGGGTTCTGGTTCTGACTCCTGTATTTCCACATTGAACTTCGCCGGCCCTCAGTCACTTGAGCACATGAGGACTGGGAAACTCCAAGACTCATCGGGTGCCCCGAGCACTTACATCTAGACAAACCCAGAACTGGACAAAGGGATATTTTCTATTAATAGCCTGGAGACCCCGTGTGGGTTGAGGGGTGGGCTTTGGGGGCAATTCCATAAACGCTTCCTCAGGATCAAGTTCTCCTTCAACTGTCTACAAAACAGCCGGAAGGAGGGAATCCACCCTTCATGATCTACACAAAGGCTGCATTTCTCCATTTCAATTTAAGGTGGACACTGTCCTTCCTCCTCGTTCCTTCTCCTGGTTGGAGGCAACGGACCAAACACTCTACCCTAGAGTCAAGGTAGGAAGAGGCCGTCACTGTGTGAGCCAGCGTTGCACCTGCTCAGGGCGCCTTCAGCCCGAGGAACCTCAGCTTCCTCCAAATAGCCCTGGAGAAGGTTTCCATGCAAAGCTTCACAACACAATAAGATATTTACTGTCTTTATCGGGGAGATCAAACCCGTACACACATGTCACATTTCTCAAATTCCATCAGTAGATCAGACAAGCCGTCTCCGGCAAGGGGGCATCCCAGCCGGCAGGTTCAGAGCGCGCCGGCTCCGAGGGCCGTCCCTTCCCTATTTTCTGCCGTGCACCCTGAGCCTTTGTTGTCTCTGCAATGCTGATAAATCAATCCATCAAAAAATTTCCTCAGTGAAACTCAATCAAGAAAGGTCATGTCAGCGGGAGAGGAACAGATTAAATTAGCATCAAATTAGACATGGAAAGTGAGTTCTGTCAAAATCATCGCAGCGCTCAGCACAATTAGAATATGTTAATTATGCATTTCATTAAGGTGGATGTGAGATGAAATGTCACTGGGGTAGGCATCCGAAAAAGGGAAGATTGCCAGGCACAACTTTCTCTAGACAATGTGTGACACCTTCATTAACATCAAGAATCACAAGTCTGCCTTGACTTTTCTGTAAAGGATGAAACCATTAACTATTTGCTGGCTCCTCTCATTTCTGCCAGGGGGGTCCCTGTCCTGGGGTGGGTCTGTCCCTCCTGAGCAACTGGCTCACTCCAGCCATGGCCGCAGGGGCCTCACGAGTGCCCGGTGGTCAGTGGGGAGGGTGGCGGTTTTTAATGAACTCCCTGGAAGCAACGTGAGATTGCACTACCGCCTTAGGGGTGGCAGGAGCTGAGAAGTGGGGAAAGAGAAATGAGGGGTGAGGGTTACAGAGGGTGGGGAGGAGGGGCCAGGAGGAGGCTCTCGGCCTCATTCTTGGGGATGAAAGATATAATCAACGTAATGGGGGGCGGGCAGGGGAATCTGATTTACAAACGAACACTCTGCAAACTCTAATTTGGTGAATTATTTCGCAGCTCACTCTCTGAGTCATGGTAACCAGGAGGCTTTTTCCTAGAGTGAAGTAGAACCTCTCCAGCAGCTTCACACAATGAGTGTGAGATGCTGATGGGGGTAGGAGTTGAATTTGTACCACGTCCTTCCTCCCTGGCTTCTTCTCACGAGTCCCCCCCGCCCCCATGGCTTTCTGCACTGGGGCGTGGGGTGGAAGAGCCCTCTGTGGGCTCCTTCTGACATTGCTTCTCCTTTAGTCCACCTGCTCGCCACCACCAAGAGCTGTTTCCAGGTGTCCAGCAGGCAGTGGGTAATCTCCTTGGGGGGCTTCCACCGGCTGCCTAGTTCCTCTGCTTCGCCTTCAAGTCCGAGCTGCCTGCCACCTCCTCCAGGATGTCCTCTGAACACTTCCCCTGGATCTGCACTAGGGCTTCTAGTGCAGATCTAGAGGAAGTGTTTTCATGAGACTCCGAACTTGCTAGAATTCACCAGAGGCAGTTTCTGTTGCTTGCACGCGAATCACTCTGACATACACACCACAGGCACTAGTTGAATCGCTCTGACACACACAGCGTGCTGCAGGTACTAGTTGAATTCTCCTTCTACACACATTTTTTTTCCTTAGACCTCCATTTCTTGGCCCATGGGGGTACTTAACAAACAAATGACCATCAGATTCTATTTTGTAGGGAGCAGGAGAGAAAGCAGATGTTATAAACTTATTTTTTGCCATTTAAAAAAGTCTTTTATGTTTTATTACTTTTTAATTTTTATTTCTAACCTTTGTCAGTAGGGTTACTTTTTCTCGTGGTAGATTAATACATAGACATCCACATGCATCTATTTTGAACACAGCCAGGTGGAATTCATGCATTAGTGTAAATATAGTGTCACTGCTATTTTTTCTCATTTATAAACCTCTAGGTCCTTATTTTGCAAATTTAATGATTTTGTCTCTTTTTCCCCCCTTCTATATTTCCTTCCTTGTTTTTATCATTCTTTCTCCTTCTCTCTCTTCCTTCCCTCCCTCTCTCTCTCAAAAAAAACCAATGATTGGCTCTTAATTTTTGACCAGAGCTGTAACCCCATCACTGGAGTTATATCCACATGTACATGGTGAATCTTCACATTCCTAACTACCGTGACCGAGCAGACAGACCACTAGCCGATGGGATGGTTGGGGCAAGATATTTGACTCATGTCTGTCTTCTCAGTAATGTGAAAATAACAATACAACCTTTCGCCCTGCTCGATTGGGGGAAAACAGGCAACATGGAAAGCCTGCTGCCTCGCCCGGAATAAATCCCAGTGAATGACAGTGATAATGACAATGATGATGATGATACTGAGAATTGCTGGCTGGAATCTGTGCAGGATCCACCAGCTTGGGAGGCAGCCTAGAGTCCTATTCCGAAAATATTGCATCAGTATAAATATCTCAATTTACGGGGAGAAAAGACAGCATTGGCTACCATTGCCCATTTTGAATTTTGCATCAGAACAAGGGAACACGCAGGGGACTGGGACCCTCTGGCAGAAATACTCCAGACCTACAAGCTTCTGGAGGGAAACTCTGCCCCACAGGCCCACAGGAATCCCAAGGAAATTGACAAGGGAAGTAACAGGGTTCTGCTGGAGCCTGGGATGGGCTATTCATGCCTGGCTTTCCTAAGTGTCTCATTTTCTGAGCTTCATTTAATTTTTAGGATCACCTGGGGCCCAGCCTGATGGAAAGGGGAGGGCAGTGAAAATGACTCATGAGCTGGCTCCGATTTGATGAAGCCGAGAGCCACTGCAAGGGAAGGAGGGGGAGGGCTCGCTGGGTACAAAGCGCCCTCCCTGCCTGCCTTCCAGCCTCCTTGTCAGCGCTGCCATTGATATTAAAATCAAGGGCTGGCAACAAGCTCCTGGTAGCACTGGCAGAATTCCAGGCTGGCTCTAATGAGCCTCACCTGGGCTCATTACATTTTTTACAAGCCCTGCCTGGAAAGGTTGGCATCGCCAGCGGGTCACCCGGAGTGGTAGTGTCCGGGATTTCTTAGCACTGGGATTCCTTTCTACCCGCTGGCACTTGGAGCTCCGGAGGACAGGAAGGGGCCTGAGAATTCTGGCTGTTTCTTCATGTGGCTGCACAACACGTATTTGTACCGGCAGGAAAGGAGAGCTGTGAAGTGGGAGGTGGTTGGTGTCCAGCCTCTCTGCCGTTCCTGGAGGGGTCTGAGCTGGCATCGTGTTATCAATCCGGGTTCTCAGGCCTCGCCCCAGACCCACCGTACCTGCATCTTCAGAACCTCAGTGATGAGTGTGTACAGCCGAGTCTGAGAAACCTTAGTGTAGATTCTCACTTGAGGGGAGAATATATTCCTCAAAGCAGGGGACAAGCTCCAACAAGGAGGAAGTATTTCTAGAAGGACGGATCATACAGGATTCCAGAGCGGTGGGGAGCCTGCAGCCTTAAGGAAATGTGTGGCATTCCTGGTCCTTAAATGTGGCCTTTTGACCAAACCCACATTTTACATAGCGAGTCATTTTATTAAAAGGGGCACAGCAGAGAAAGATGAAGCTTTTCAGGCCTCCTTTGGCCTTTATAGAAGAAAGACCTTGCAATCAGAAGGCTGCAGCTTCCCCACCCCTGTGTGGCGGGAGGCCTTCTCAGCAGTGTACAGGGAAACACAGCACTAAAGATAGCAGTTACTGTGACGCTGATGCTATTAAGAAGTCATTGCCCCTAGTGGAGACTCAAATTCCCAGGCAGCCCTTTGCTGGGTATCACATTGAACCTCGGCTTTGGCAGCCCCATCTGAGTAATGGAGCCATAATAGTGTTTTTAAAAGATTCGCATGAGGATTAAATGAGATGCTATAATACCAGTACTCCTTAAACTGGTCAAGGTCATCAAATACACAGAGAATCTGAGCGTCTTCTACAGCCAAGAGGAGCCCCAGGAGCTGAAGACTAAATTTGTTGTGATACCCCATGGTGGATCCTGGGACAGGAAAAGGACAGTAGAGAAAAACTAAGGACATCTCAATCAAGTCTAGATTTTAGTTAATAATAAGGCATTAATGCTGGTTTGTTAGTTGTGACAAAGGTCTGATGTTAATGTGAGGTATTGAGAATAGGGGGCCCTGGCTGCAGGGAACTCTTGGGACTAGCTTCCCAACTCTTGTGTGTCTAAAACTGTTCCAAAAAACAAAGTGTGTTTAAAATAGATAAGAGATGGTAGTACCCCTAGCTCAGTGGGTAGGGCGCCAGCCACATATACCAAGGCTGGTGGGTTTGAACTTGGCCCGCGCCCGCTAAAGCAACAATGACAACTGCAACAAAAAAATAGCCAGGCGTTGTGGTAAGCACCTGTAGTCCCAGCTACTTGGGAGGCTGAGGCAAGAGAATTGCTTAAGCCCAAGAGTTGGAGGTTGCTGTGAGCTGTGACGCCATGGAATCTACCGAGGGCAACATAGGGAGACTCTGTCTCAAAAAAATATATATATAGATAAGAGACAATACATGGTGACCAGCTTGTCCCCATTCATTTGGGATTATCCCAGTGTTAGGACTGACAGTTTTACGTCCCAGGAAATCCCTCAGTCACAGGTGAACCGGGATAGTTGGTCACTGTAGCACAGATGCTGGCACAACTCAGGAGTCCAATACACGTCACTGCGTCCCCTCCTGGTTCCCTCAGCCAGGGCTCTCTGGAAGGTCATTGATGGGCGGTATGTGAAGGAACCATAAGCAGTTCTGACTTCACATCTGCCTCCTCAGTGAAGGGCAAACCGAGGCAGAGAATTCACTCAGTGACCCAAGAAATATTATTGAATGTTTCCTGTGTGCCAGGGACTGTCCTGTGTGCCGAGGTTGGGAGGGGCTGGAGACCCAGAG
Organism: Galagoides demidoff; assembly: GCA_963574575.1. Classification (NCBI taxonomy): domain Eukaryota; kingdom Metazoa; phylum Chordata; class Mammalia; order Primates; family Galagidae; genus Galagoides; species Galagoides demidoff. The sequence continues at coordinate 28,440 of CAUYQV010152707.1, forward strand.
AAGTAAAGCCTTGCATTGAAGGAGCCTGCACTCTAACGGCAGATTTTGTGTTGGATGAAATCAGGGAGGACTTTTGGGAAGAGACGGAATCTAAGTGAGACATAGAGGGGACCCTGGGGATCCCCCTTGGGGGGGGCATTGACACGATTTCTCCCACACAGTCCTCAGAGAGCTTCCTTGTCTTTAGAAACAGCCTGTGTAGAAAGTAATTTGGAGCACGACGATGTAGGACCTATTGCACATGGTAGGCTAATTCCTTTAAAAAGTCCCTTTTCTTTGGTCAGGCACAGGGGTTCATGCCTGTAATCTTAGCACTCTAGGAGGCCAAGGAGGGTGGATTGCCTGAGCTCAGGAGTTCAAGAACAGACTGAGCAAGAGCGAGACCCTGTCTCTTCTAAAAGTAGAAAAATAAGTCAGGCATTGGGGCAGGTGCCTATAGTCCCAGCTACTTGGGAGGCTGAGGCAGGAGGGTTGATTCAGCCTGAGAGTGTGAAGTTGCTGTGAGCTATGATGTCACCGCACTCTACCCAGGGCAACAGAGTGAAAAAAAAAAAAAAGAAAGAAAGAAGAAAAGTCACCTTCCCCCCTAGCATTCCTATATCAATGGCTCTTCCTTTCACCAGGTATATGTGTCAGCATTCATTGGTTCTGGGGAAAGGTGATTGCAGGGATAAGATGTGGCTTCAGAGCAGTGTTCCCTGCTGGGCCCAAGTAAACACACAGCTGAGTTGGGGGTAGACCAGAGCTGGAGGTGAGCTTGGGAGTCAGATGCCACCAGGTGTCCCCTGACGGGGGGAGGGCAGATGGTAGAAATCTTGACAGTTCTGCCTGAGTTTAGGAGCAGTAACAATATGGACCCTCCTGCCAACGGTGCCTAGGATAGCGGCCATCCCTCCACTGTTCCTGGGCCCCAGTGAAGCCAGCCTACAACTTAAAAGCACTGAGGGAGCCTCCCAGCCGATGTGTTGGAGGGCGTCTCCACGGCCAGCTTCCTGGGCATTTGACCCCTGCTATTACCCACACAGGGCCCTGCTCTGATTTCATCATCCTGAAATTCTTAGTAATCTTGAGCTCAGGCCTCTGCATTTTCATTTCGCACGCAGCTGGGTGGGGCCACCTTGCAGGGCTCGCTTGGGCCCCTGAGAAGAACAGGGAGCAGCTGTGTCATGAGTCTGAGGGCAGAAGAGGTGTGACGAGGCCCACCAGAGTTCCAGGTGGCTCAGGAACAGCCCGTGATGGCCTTGGCCCTAGAGGACCAGAAGTGCTATGAAAGCTTGAGGCTGGGAACCGTGCCGGTCACCAGAGCCACCTCTGTGGACGCCCCTCACAAGGCCTGGCCCACGGTCGTGGTTTCCAGGAGGGGTCCTGAGTTCACTAGATTTACATGTCTGCCACTAAGGATAGGGACTTTAAGTTCAGGTTTAGAAAATAAGAGAACGTTCCATTCCTTCTGCATCTGAGTTTGTGGACTCAAGATGTTTATTTCAGGTGTGATGTAGGAAAGGCGAGTGCAGTTCTTAGTTCTACCCCCTCCCGATGATTCAGAGAGGGAATTTGGAGTCCACTCCCGTCAGCGTCTGCCTTGGCCAATGTTCTTGCACTTGTTCTGCGGGCGGCACTGAGCTCCTGGTCACGGCCAGTGCTCCCCTGGCTCTTGCCCATGGTTTACAGAATGCTGACACGGCCCTGGCCTCATCTGACCCTGCAAGGCAAGGCTTGCAGGGACTCCAGGGCAGGGTTTCTCACCCTTGGCACCCTGACAGCTGGAGCTGGGCTGTTCTTTGCTGTGGGGGTGTGGCAGGCTGTCCCCTGCTGTCCCCTGCATTTCGGGACATTTAGCAGCCTCCCTGGCTTCTACCCACTAGATGCCAGTAGCATCCCCTCAAGATATGACAACCAAATACATCTCTAGGCCCTGTCCATCAGCCGTCCCCTAGGGACAAAGTCACCCAGGGCGATTTTTACTCCAGCAAGAGCAGTTACTATTTGTCTGACCTGAGATGAATTATTTAACCATAGAGTGGCTGAATTACTCCTTTCGGAAGAAGAGATACTAGGCATGTTTGCTCCTTCCTTCCTTCCTTCCTTCCTTCTCTCTCTCTCTCTCTCTTTCTTTCTTTCCTTCTTACAGAGTCTCACTATGTCAGCCTTGGTAGAGTGCTATGCTGTCATAGCTCACAGCAACCTCAAACTCTAGGGCTTAAGTGATTCTCTTGCTTCAGCCTTCCAAGTAGCTGGGACTACAGGTGCCTGTCAGCACCTGGCTATTTTTTTGTTGTTGCATTTGCCATCGTTGTTTTAGCAGGGCTGGGGCTGGGCTCAAACCTGCCAGCCTTGGTGTATGTGGCTGACGTCCTTCTCACTGACCTACGGGTGCCGAGCCTCATGTTTGCTTATTTTAGTGGGGAGGACGCAGTGAGTTATGGCAGGAGACCCTCCTGGGGAGGAGAATGGCCTCACCCAGATTTCCATTGCTCTCACTGTCCTCTGTCCCAGACGGAGGACATGACAGCTTGGTGGGGTCAAGAGTCTTCCTTAAATCCAAGCCTGTTTCTCTTTCTCATGA